>VDFB02256132.1:146802837-146858894 GCA_007258455.2 Sequoia sempervirens
GACATGTCATACAACAATTATGACATTTTAAACCCTAGTTGCATCGTTCTATGGATCAATTGTGGTTGACTCCTAAAAATCAAAATTTTGCTAAATTTTTTAACAATTTTGTTAGTTCACATCAGGTGAACACCAAATGTAGATAGGGTTTCAAATTCAAGGAATATGCATGAATCAATAATAGCAATCACAGACCTATCTAATTCAAGCCATGAAGACCCTAATCCAACAATGAAGTATAAATGAACATAGAAGGATAAATAATAAATCAATAAACCTCAATTCCTATGCCATAATTAAATCACCTCCATTGCTCTTCTCCATTTTTCTTTATTTGTTCTCAGATATGTAGTATACAGTATACTCAATGATCTTGATGTTGAAAATTGAGAGTTTGATCTCTTGATAGCAAAACTTCAAATATTGTGGTTGTAAGGTTGAAATGAAGACAATGTCTTTCTTTTATAGAAATCCCATTTCAAATGAAGGGATAGGATTAGATGATGATATATGGTAATCAATGGACAATGTTGATTAAGAAAAGGATAGGGATGAATGGACAAAAACTCAAGAAAGTAGTTGAGATTTAGGGCTTGGCTAGGAAAAAGACAAATTAAATAATAAGAAACATTATTTAATTTATGGAACGGGTGAGATGAATAATTAAATAAAAAAGATATTATTTAATTATAGAAGAAGAAGTAGGATGCTAAATATTAAATAATTATTTAATGATGGAAGGAGATAAATGACAAATAATTAAATAATTAAATTAACTATTTCATTATGGAGATAAGAATGTGATAAATACTTAAATGAATAAAATTTATTTAATTATGGAAGAAGAGGCTATGAATAATTAAATAATTAAAATAGTTATTTAATTATAGAGAAAAATGGGAATAAATAACTAAATAAACAAGATTTATTTAATTATAGATATAAAAGGATAAGTTGGTGACGTAATTTAAATAAAACTGATATTTATTCAAATTAATCAAAGGAAGAATGCGATAAGTGAATTAATTAAATAATTAATAATTATTTAATTAATAGAGTAATTATGACATTATAAAATAATTAAATAGTTAAAATTATGTAATTATTCTAGGAAGAAGGCGTACCAATGATAAAATTTTGTTGGCGCAAGATTGAGACATTTTTTAGTGTATAGATACAAAAAGGATTCAATAAAGGTACCGTAGATAGAAATCTTTACTTTAAAATTAGAAAAAGATCAAATCTTGATTGTGGTTATATATGTTGATGACATAATTTTTTTGAGGCAATGAAGATATGTGCAATATTAATTTTTTGAGGCAATGAAGATATGTGCAATATTTTTGCATAGGAAATGCAAAAGGAGTTTGAAATGTCTATGTTTCAGGAGGTGAATTTCATCCTTGGATTACAAATAAATCAAACAGATAAAGGTATTTTCATTTCACAATCAAAGTATGTCAAAGAAATGTTGAAGAAATTTGGAATGGAAGATTCTAAACCGGCGTGTACCCCTATGATTATTGGTTGCAAGTTTAGTAAGAATGATGAATCACCTAAGGTTGATCAAAGCAAGTATAGATAAATGATTGGTGGGTTGCTATATCTAATTGCTACTAGACCATATATCATTCATGCAATTTGTCTCTAGGCTATATTTCAAGAATAACATCCTAGAGAGCCACATGCTGTGTTGGGGCATGTGTAGGACGCTGATGGGCCAAAAGCACTTGCTAAGGATGGGTATGCGTCGGGATGACTTTTAGCTTAAAACGACAAATGAAAGGGTTTTGAAAAGGAGATTCTCAACTTTCCACCAATATACATTATGATTTACTTTGAATTTAATAAATAATTATTATTCATTTTCTATTTGAATTACAAGTAGAGTCTTGATTGATAGGTTGATTGAAAAACATCTATAGAGCTTTTCAAACAATATCACATTTTTTGAATCTCAAACATGTGTCACATTCTATGCTTTGCATACTATAGGATTAAAAAAAAAGAAGTTGAATTCTCATGAAGTTTTCACCAAAGCAAGGTGGTCAAACATACAAGTTTCTTTTTTTTTAAGTTTTAATAAAAAATTCATAATTAATTATTTACTTGGAAAAAAATTACAAAAAAAATGCATCACATAGGGACATGAGTCCTCTACTTATATCTAAAATCTTATTAAAAAAAATATTATCATTTTATTATGGTTAGGGTGGTCAGATAGATACCTACTTATTTTTTCCCTAAAATTTAAGTAAGTTACTGTATTGAAATTTCAAATTTTCACCAAATAGATTTTTAAAAAAAATAAACCTAGTAGTTTAGAAACTACATTCAATTTGCTATAGATTCTATTCTTACATATTTTTGAAATAATATAGATAACTTATTCAAATTTTTATGTCAAGTTGCCTAACTCTAATTTTTCTGAATTTTTTGCCACTTAAGGGCTTGTTTTTCCATGAGGATCCTGCACATACCTAGTGAAGAGGATATTCAAATACTTAAAGGGCTCTCTAGATCATGGCTTGTGGTATACAAAGGACACCGATTTTACTTTGGGTGATTACACGAATACAAATTGGGCTAGTTGTATGGATGAAAATAAAAGTACAAGTGGTGGTGCATTCTTTGTTGGATGCAGATTGGTGTCATGGCTAAGTAAGAAGCAATATTCAATATCTTTATCTATTGCAAAGGTAGAATACATTGTAGTAGCATCTTGCTACACACAAGTGTTGTGGATGGGATAAACATTGAAGGATATCAAAGTAGTATATGATGAGCCAATTTCCATCTTCTATGGCAATATAGGTGCTATCAATATTTCAAAGAATTTGGTAATGCATTCAATGATAAAACATATCTCAATCCAGTATCACTTTTTAAGAGAGAAGGTTGTAGAGAATAAAGTTAAGCTTGAGTATGTGCCTGCAAAGGATCAGGTTGCTAATATATTCACTAAGGCTCTTCCTAAGGATACATTTGAGTATCTCAGGGAGAAATGGGGGCTCATTTCCTCTCCTTCTTTCTACTAGATGCATAAGGAGATGCATTAGTCCAATGGATTTCAAGATCCATTCTTTTCTTTGGACTGATGTTGGTGGCTACCTCTCAAGTGGAGTAGATTTTGAAATTTTTAGTTGTTGAAGTCAAGGAGAGTAAGTGTTGTCATTGTGCAATGGATATTGATTGGTGTCATATGGTGTGTTCTCCTAAGGGGGGGTATCCAGAGCATTGAAGGTATAGAACTTGCAAAATAATTGTAAGAAGGTTGATTAACGTCAAAGGGGAAACATAAGTGATACAAATCATTTTTCCTTTGTCATTGATGTAAAAGGGGGAGAGAGAGTCATGTGAAAAAGAAGATTGTTAAGGGAGAGAGAGATTCATGTGAAAATGTTTAGTTTTCAAAGGGGGAGAGAATAGTATAGCTAAATAAGGGATAGTGAGTAAAGAGAAAAGAGAAGAGGAAATAGGTATGGAACAAAGCTGTGTCTTTGATGGTTTTTCACATCATGTATTACCATAAATGAAAAAGGGGGAGATTGTTACAAGTATGTGCAAATTGGTGTTGTCGTTAATGTCAACAAGCTTGCATTGTCATTAGTGTCAATTGTATGAGAAGAAGATCATTATTGATGGAGATTTTTGCAAGAGTATGTTGGTTTCACCTATGCTTTGATTAGTTGCATTATGTTGTCATTAGTAAGCTACTGGTGTCAACCTATAGTGTTGCTTTGATAAGCTTTTGTATATGGATATATGGTTTAGTTTCTATGTTGTAATTAGCTTGGTGGTGATGAGGAAGTTAAGAAGGTAATGAGAATGTGTCTCTGATGCTAGGATTTCAAGTGCTTTTGAGAAAATTTGATAAAAAGAGGAAATAGTGTGTTGTAGTGTTGTATTGGGTTGCATAGTAGTAGTCTGGTGTTGCTCCGCATTTCTTCTAGGTTGAAGATCTATTTGTTCATTTCAGATATGTTGATCAGAGGTATTCAAAGGTGTCATATTTAGAATTTGGAGTGCTAGATCAGTGTACAAGAAGTTGTGTTCACCAGTATATGAATAATATATTGTAGAGGTGTCTAGGAGAAATATTTTGGCTCCAAATTTCTCTATAGTTTGAGTTCAGTTCTTGCAAATCTGAAGGTGTGTTTATTATGTTGGTATCTTTTTTCAGTCAAGGTGGTTCAAGGTTTGGTGCTTCAAAAGTTTATTTTCTAAGTTGTAGTGTATGGAAAAAATGTTTGAGCATACTAGGTATGTACATTTCTCAAGTGGAAGTTGTTGTGAAGGACTTTTTTTAATTTTTTGTATTTATCATGGAATATTTTAGGTTACGTTAAGGTGACATTTGTTGTCTAAGAGGCATTGTTTAATCAAAGGAAGTGTGTACTTAAAATTTTAATGAGGTTTACACGAGTAATGACCGGCCTTGGTGTTTATACTAATTATGGTGGATGAGCTTATTGTTTATAGAAGCATGTTTTAGCATGGTGTTTTATTTTTGGGTCCTAAATATGGAGTAGTCTGGTCTACTTTCACTTCTATATGCCACAAAAGTGCTTTGGTGACAACCTAATTTGAATTTGCATGATTGATGTGCATAGCCAACCTTGGAAAATGTTTTCAAGGTTGAGGATGATATAAATAAGATTTGAGTTGTTGAGGGATGATGAGATAGGAAAGTAATATGTGAATGATGCAAATTATAGTGTTAGAGTTCGAATTTGAGAAGTGCAGTGTAATATTTCATGTGCTAAATTGCTAGATGCAGTGAGTAGAAGGTTTCTATATTTCTTCAGTTATGCTATGAAGGTGTTGATGATATTGTGGTGGATTTCTGTGTTGCATTGAGATAGATTTCTCTATATAAATTTTTCTATAGCTTCTTTTCTATTCTGATAGTGAACCTTTCTTTATTTGGGTAGTGAGCCCTATTGTATTCGGTATTGAAGTTTCTTTATATTGTGAGCTAACCCTCATTGTAGTTTTTCCCATCTTGGTTTTTCCATGTAAATCTATTGTTCTCTTCTGCATGGTGATGATTTGTTTCTATTTTTTTTATTTTCTTTTCATGCTAAATCATTATAACTAATTAAGGGTTAATTATCTTAATGTGGATATAAATGTGTATGATATTTTTGAAGTCTTAAGGTACAAATGATTCACCCCCTCTCAGTTGTCTTGTGTATTCAACATTACTAACCTAAAGGTGGTTGAGATCGAGTATGTCAAAGGGAGGAGGTGGTAGGCACAATTTGGTGGCATATAGGGGTTCAAAACTAGGTACCCGTTCTCCTCTGGTTGCTCTCTCTAACTATAGAAGTTGAAGGTGAAAACGAACTGATAATCAATTTTTTTTTTTAAATACCTTTTTGAAATGGGTACTCATTTTAAAATTTTTACCCATTTTATAATGGGTACCCATTTCTAAAAAAGTACCTAATCACTAGTGGGTACCCGAAGCAAAATAGGTGCCCATTCGAATTTAGGCTCAGGAACCCATTACTAAACGAGTACTGATTTTTTTCAAAATGGGTACCCATTCCTTTTGTCATTTTCTTGGCCAAAACTTCCCCTCTTTGTGGACCCAACTTCTTTCTTTTACACATTTTTCCAAGTGAAAGAACCATTCATTGGAGGGTAGCCCAATAAATTATATTCATTTATGAAATTATTGAAGTCTTCAAGAAATTTTAGGGGAGGGACCAATACCTCCATTTTTTTCTTTTTGATTTAAAATTGAATTAAAATATCCCCCTAGAATTACCTTCTCATCTTTTAGTTGTTCTAAAATCAAAGATAGTGTGTTCCATAGAATATTTTTTACCATTGTTGAAGTTGGGCCATACACAAAATAGAAAGAAAATGAGGTCAAAATGAGTCACTTTCACTAGAATCTAGTGTTGAAAAGAGGAAAACAATTCCAACTACATTGAATTCCCTTTACCCAGGGTTTCTAATCGTCTATAAGCACCCAAGGCTAGAGAGGACAAGAAACACCATTTCGGACCATTTTTGAAAAAAACTATTTATTTTGATCTTGTGAGAATTTTATTTCTTCTAATTAAAACATGTCAACTTCACTTGTATCAACTCAGTGCTTTATTAGGCACATTTTGTTAATACAAGAAGAAAATGTGAGTTACTTTAGTAAAATAATTATTGTGATTCCCCAAAAACATAAAAAATATGATTGCATGTTGTAGAATATGAAAAAAATATGAAAAAAGAGGCCAGGCTTCCAAAATCATCATTTTAACCTTTTTGAAAAACCTTGATTTTTTACTTAAACAAAATGTGTATGAATTATATGAGAATTTTATAATGTTCATGTATTGTATCTTGCTTTGGAAAATTATAGCCTTTGGGTTCTAATTTACCTTGGACATCCAATCCAAAGGTTTAGGCTTGCATGTCGCATGCCAAAATATATTTTGTAAAGAATAATTAAAATAAGTAAGCATTTAGCATGCTTTCCATTAGGTTTAAATATTTTTAATGTTATTATTGAAAAATGTCATGATAACATCAAACTATCTATTACTTTTCTAGCTATGTGATTTCTTTTAAAATGTAAAAGTAGTAAATTTTTTTCTTTTGATTTCTTTATGTAGTGTCTTTTTTATTCCTTAAAATATATATAGTTTTTTGGTATCACTTTTTATCCCCTCATCCAATTTTTTTTAAAATTATAATTTTACATTTTACACTTTATAATTTTTTATTCCTTAAAATATATATAAGTTTTTGGTATCACTTTTTATCCCCTCATCCATTATAATTTTCTAAATATCTAAAGTATTTTTGGTTGTACAATAGTACCTACAAATTCACTATGCATACATATTAAACACCTAATAAATAGATGAAGAACAAATATGAAACCGTATAGTGATTTGAATAAAATAATGTGCCAATATGTTAAAGGTATGAAACATAAAATATTTGGCACAAACCTCAATCCCATAGCCCAACATGTGTTTCCAACTATGTTTATAATATCCTCCTACAACTTATCATAGTTTTTCATAACTTTTCAAATTGATCACTTATCTTTGATACTACATTTTGTCTTCGTCATAAATTACAAGATGATTTTATGACATGTTTCAATGTTAGTAAGGATTACATGTGCCCCCCTCTTACTTGCTCTTACATATCATAGAATCCATCACAAGTAATTACCAACTCTTACAATATCATAAGATTCTTCTACACATTATATTTTAGTAAATTAAATGCATTTAGAGGTTCTCTTACACATGATATGATAGCCCATAAATGACCAAATTAATTCCACCTCATAAAGGGATTCCCTCTTTCCCATATATGGACAAAATAATTTAAATACATGCATTGGGATATAAGGTTTATGACACCTCTCCTAGAAAATGTTCCTAAGATCATAAATATTTATTAAGGTAAATAAACAAGTTTAAAATTTGAAAAACACATTTAATTTATTCAATAGTTTATCATAGATTGATGGTAGAGCATGAAAATTTAAGATATTATGGTGAGGAGTAAACCTAGACTGTGAATCCTTATTAGTTGAAGTCATCAAGTTTAAAAATTGAAAAGAACATTTATTTCATCTAATAGTTTATCATAGATTTGTGGTAGGGTATAGAAAATAAAGTTCTCATGGTGAGGAGTAGATATGTGATGAAATTAGTTCTTTACTATTTAACTCAATTATTTTAGAGCTAGCACCTATTTGGTTAGATACAAACCTTCCCTAGGTATTTCCCTAAATGTATGTTGATATGACACAAATAACCATATTCAATGTTTCAAAAGTCCATGCCTCATCTTTTAATTGGATTAATATAGTCTAATATAAGGTCATACTGACATGACAATAATACCAACAAGTAAGAAAAATACACTAATTATATTAAAATCCAATTTAAGATTCAATAATACTTCATAATTTAAGGTTTGTTTTATTTAAATTTATATCCTATATTAAAGTTCATACCAATCCAAAAAGAATAATTCATTACAGAAAAGATCAATGTTAGCATGGTATTATTGATGGATACAAAGTGCTAGTAGGTAACACATCAATTGAGCCACTGCTAATAGAAAAGTGACATATAGCTAGCTTGAATAAATTCAGAATACAAGGAACATTAGGCTAATAGAATCGATAAAGATGACCAATTAAAATGTTACTTATAGTCCCAAGGATCAATGGTTGTTCATTACCCACTATAAGGAATCAATTAAAAACTCAATAGCTAATTAGAAATGATTAATGCTAAAATAAAATATAAAGTGCACATACATATAACAAAGCTTATTTAATTAAGATTCAATCTTTCAAATTTGAGATCCTACTAGCCGAATATCAACACTACTTGGGCCATAAGCAATAAAAAAATGCACACCTTACAAGTTATTAAAAATGAAAGCATGCAAAGAACATAATGAGAAGATAGAAAGTATAGCTAAACAAGCTCATCTCCAAAAAAGGAAAATTATTTTGATAGGAGATATCCATGTGAAGTAGGAATATTCTAGAAGAAAGAATATTCTAATACTATGCTACACTAACACCCCTCCTTAATAATAACTTAGGTGGGTACAAAGAAACTTGGTTCATGTAACTAGGCTTGATAAGGTACCCAAGTACAATGCAATCTCTCATAAAGTGGAGAAAGGGAGAAAACATAGTGGGTAAAAACTACCCCCAAAAGAGAAAAAATAAAGTGAAGAGGACTAGAAGCCCCCCCAAAGAGGATGATGTTGCTAAAGTGGATTTCAGCCCAAGAAGAGCTCATAGATGAATGGACTTTTTATTAGTAAAATATTTGGTGAAAATATTAGCAACCTATTCTAAATATTAGCAAAAGACTAAGTTGATGATCAAAATATGAATGAGCTCCCAAATATAATGCATGTGAATTTCTATGTGTTTGGTCCACTGGTTTTGGGATAGATGCATTCATATATGAATGGTGCTCTTGTTGTCACAATAGATGATGGTGGGATGCTTGAATGAAATGTGAAACTCAATAAGAATATCCTAAATCCAAATAGCCTCAGTTGCTACATTCATAGCTCCTATGTACTCTACCTTTGTGAATGATAAAGGAATAGAATTTTTCTTTTTTTGGACTAATTGATAGGACTAGAACCTAGAGAGAAACTGTAACCTAAAGTGGATGTATGATTCAAAGTATTGCTAGCCCAATCTAAATCTATGAAGACAACCAAGTCAACTTTTATACCAACTATGTGATGAATCCAAAAACTATGAGTACTCTAATGATAGTGAAGGATCCTCTTAGTTTCTTTCTAGTGTAGATCATGAGGTTCCTACATGAACCTCAAAACCATACCAATTGCATATGAAATGTTAGCTCGGGTGTGAATTAGATAGATGAGAATCCCAACAAGTTACTGATGCAAAGTAACATCGACAAGTGGTGTCATATAATCAACCTCAAAATTTACTCCAAATAGAAAGGGAGTTTGATGAGGGAGCAAACCCGAGACACAAAAACAATACTCACAACTAGAAAACTTGATTATTATTCAATAAAGAAAATCTTACATGCAGAGGATCCCAAATCCTCGAGCTCTGCGAGACATGCAAGCTACAGAAGTTTCAGAAAAGAATTACAGAATTATAGAAAATCCCCTTTTCACAGCATGCGAACTCTCTCTCCAAAAAGCTACCCAAAAATCAGAAACTAGCCCATAAATAGCCCCTTTTCCATTTGGAACTAAAAACAACATTCAAGATATGAGTTTTTGGCGGTTTGGCACCAAAATTACAATTTGAAATTCAAGTTTAAATTCACAGTCGAAAATTAGCACATTTCTAAAATATGCACCAACTTCCGATAGCCATAACTTTTAATCCGACCGTTGGACCTTCAATGATAATACCTTTTTGGAAAGCTCTCGAAAAGATGATTTTTCACAAAGTAGGCCTTTGCTGGACTACTTTGGCATTTCCGCAGATTTTCAAGCCCATCCAGGATCGTTTAGTGCCTCAAACTGAGCTCGGAAGGTTTTTTCAGGGCAAAAAGCAGAAACTGGAACTTGAATAACTTTCAAATCGTGAATGATCTTGACCTGATTCTTTCACCAGACTATGTATTTTTCCATCCTGAACCTTCCCATAAATTTTTGTCTTCCCACGACTTCAAATTCAAACTTGCTAAAAATAGCAGTTGAGCAGAAAAAGCAAAAAAGAAGTTCTGAAAGTTGGAAACTCTTATTCAACGAAAAGGGTACCAAAAATGCAAAAAAAACTACAAAAAGAAAACAACAAGAACAAAAATGGAAATCATCTTTTGGGTGATGCAAGATTGCCCTCACACCACTGGATGCTCCTGCATCAGGGTTGAATATGGTTTGTAATTAGTCATATTAAATTGAGCAAGTAGATCAAAAGTACACTTGAGTTGTGCAAGAGTGATCCCTAAGTAATGTAACAAGCCCAAGGGTACAACCCTCACAAAGACCTTTAGAGAATCTAACATTAGGAAACCATGTGATCATGTCATGTTGACATAGCTGCTCAAAGTAGTGGTAGTTAAGGTGGTGAAATTTCTCATGCCTTAATTTTATAACTTCATCTAGAAATGAGTAAGAAAGTCTATACGAGAAATATTAGGTGCAAAATGTGATGTGTAGAACCTAGCTTGGTAATCTACCCTTTCTAAATATAAAAAAATATTTCTATGTAAGTTTCTAATCTTAACTAAATTTAGAAAAAAATCAGCTCTCATTCCATTTCCTATGTGAGTTATTTGATACACTAAATTTAGAGATTAGTTGTATGAAAAGGTACAATTAGAACATTTGTGAATGTCCCACCTTCAATTTTAATAGATCATTTCCATATAAATGGTGCTAGAGTGTTACCATCACCCAAGATGATAGAATTTATGTTAGAGGACTCTAAGGAAGAGAACTCAACCTATGAGGAACCTATGTGGTGTGAGGAACCTAAGTGAATGATCCAAAATGGAGTTGATGAAGATGTGGTAGAAACAAAAGCCTTGACCTTAGGTTTCTCTTTACCTTTATCCTTTTCCTTAATATATTCTTGAGTGGATGAGAATGGTTAGATAGATTTAGGGACCCCTATATTATTCTTCTCAAGAAGATGAGTGAGGTGGTCTATTTTTTTATTCATACATTTTTTCTCATTGTGCCCAAGTTTCTTGTAATAGGAACACTTAAATTTTTCTTTCTTTGGTTTCCCTTGATTTGAAGAAGTTTTAGTGTTGGTTTTAATGGACTTAGATTTATGATATTTCTTAGTCTCCTTGTACTTTTGAGTGTTTTGTATCTTCCCTTTATTATTTGAATCCTTTTATATCTCATTCCCAACAAGGATGAGACTGACTGGCACCACGGATTGGCACACTGAGACTGACTCATGTGTGACTCCATTTCATCTATCTTCTCAAAGATTTTTTATAAGATTGTCCAAACTTCATTACATGTATTTAAAGCTTCAATATGAAAGAGGAGTTCAAGAGAAACTATTAGACGCCAAAAACCAAAGGCTTGACCATATTTGTTAAACCATTTTCCTTTAGCCTCATCATCAAATGGTTCAATCCCAATACCCATAGTTATCCTATATAGACCTTTATTCTTAAGCACAAGTTGTACTTTAAGTTTCTGTTGGTGATAGTTAAAATGTATTAAAGGAGTTACTATTTTTTGTGAATCCATGCTTTAATTAGAGTTGTTTGCAGAAATGAAATGCAAAGTAAAGTATGGAGGAAACGTAGAAGTGTGTGAAAGATAACATGATACACCCCTCTTGATTTAGTATTTGATTAGGCCTAGATTGTGACACTTCATAATTTAGTGCATAGGCTCGCCTAATTAAAATGAAAAATGAGACTTTATAACTAGTGAGAAATAGTATGCAATTGACTCGGAAAAAACAAACACTTAAAAATGTTGGCTCTCAATTACAAGTAGCCAATTGAAGATATTACATTAATTTCCCTCTCTTGCCTAAATTTGAACTTCAATTTTTTTTTTAAAATGCCTTCAAAAGTGAAAAAATTACTAGAGTTAAGCCTCCTCTAATTTACACAAGTTTGGAAGGGTTTTAATAGAGCAAAGAGACTAGACATGGCCTCAATACATGGCTTCAATAGAGGAAAAAAAAAATTACAGCCTCCATCAAAGCCATGGCCTCCCTTCACAAGGATTTGGTGCGGTTTTCTACCTTCATGAACTGCATGAGACAAGCTTAAGCAATTTTCTTGAGAAGGAAAGTCACTTGCAACATGAAAGACGCCTACTGCCAAAGAGTCATGCTAGAACAGTGATGAAACAATACTGTTAAGGTCAGATCACAGAGGCCTCACACACCAGATGCACAAGAAACTAACGCAAGTCCAAGGAATGACTTCTTTCCAGCGATTGAAAAGAAAATCAGCACAAGAACAAGACTCATTTGCGGCTTCCACAGAAACTTCACAGTGCACAATGGATACCCATGACCTATAGAAAAAATTGGCTTGTGAAACAACTTAAATTGACTTGCATGGAGTTGATTTAGATTAACCAAAACAACAATTTGAAAATTGACTACTTTGTTCGAACGACGTAGAAGATGAATAAAGGGTATAGAGAAAAACGCTTGCCTTGCAACTTATAAAGAAAAAACGTATGCCCTGCAAATTATTAAAAGCAAAAATATTAAAAAAAGAAAAGGAATGAAAAGACAAACAAAATGAAATAACTATCAATGATTTGAAATGATTAAACTCATCCAAATATGTATATTTATAGTGTAAAGGAGAGTAGTTGTTAATTTAATTGACATGCAATCTCTTACAAGCAAAAGCCAAGAAAGTGCACCTAAGCAAAGATTATCTCCAGAAAGGAAAAAATCTCTAGGTGGAGATATCTATGAGAAGCAGGAATGTTCTAGAAAAATAAATAATCTAAGAATATGTTACACTAACACAATCCAATAGTCATCACATCATTCATCCAACCACAAATTTATGGTAGGGAGCTTAGGGAATGTGGCACATGTTCTATTCAAGAAAATTCAAAGTTCTTATGGTTATTTAGTCGATAGGCTACATATAGTGTGAGATTTGAGCCTGAAACAAGTCTCATGCCTCCAAACTACTATTGAGTAGTCAGAAGACAAGTTTCAGTTGTCATTTAATGGTAAAAGCCTCCAAAATATAAGGTAAAAACCTCCAAAATCTCACTTATCACATAAAAGCCAGATAAATATTGATTTGACAATTTGATGGGAACATTCTATTTTCATTTGCACTGGTTTTTATCAATTTGGTGTCAACTTTTTTTTTCATTTACATTTCTTTAAGTTTTAAATCTGTTGCAAATATTTCATAATCGGATAATATTTAATTTCTTCAAGGAAACAATCTAGATTTGTCTAAGTCTATTTCATTCCATTATTTAGCACTTATTATTAATTGTTTAATCTAGCCACATGCAACTAGAATTTGCAGCACATCCATGCACAAACACATACTCTCTAACATATTAACATACATATAGTTTTCTATCGGCGTAATCCTTCAACTCTCTTAGGTGCAAGTGCTAGTTTACAAATTTTTATCGTAAATACAAAGAAACAGTCTTAGATTTTTAAGAGATGATTTTTTTGACATTGAAGACATACATTTTAAGCAAATGCACAATGATTGTAAGAAGAAAAAGGTCTATCTGAATTTACACTCAGTTGATAATATTGAATATAATCCATTATAGTTAAAAATAAAATATAAATAATTAATAATCTAATAAAATAATCAAAATAAAACCAATTTTACAATCTCTAGCAAAAACATAACTATACTACAACTCATATTTTATTGTGAAATTTAAAACAAACTTTACTTTAATAATCTTTGTTAAGGTCGAGTTGCATTTCATAGTTTTGAAGTTCTTTGGATCTGTTGATTAGAACCTTCGATATGATTCCAAACACTTTGAACAAAACAATATTTTCTCAATGAGAAGATTTTCAAATTTCACTGACCTTGAATCTCCCACGTTGCAATTAAGGGTCTCTTTCTAACTACTGCTTATGATGTGTCTCAGCGTATAAAAGCATTAAAAATTGCCATAACTATAAAGAGTAAAGGGGCCCGCGGAATTGGATATGTCATGACCAGATTCATCACTGCGCTCCCTACAGAGGTGACACTCCAACCTATATGACTTTTGTTAATGGAATCTATTGTTTAATTAATATTCTAACTTCCTCTATAAATCAATGTCATATCAGGTATGTAAGTAGAATTGTAAGGAATGAGTGTGAATCCAATTCTTTGCTTTTTCTTCTTCGATTTGTTTACAGTATATTTATATATAGTCTATACTTGTTGAGGTAGACCTGATGTGGCTGTGGTGACAGCACATTGCATTGTACCATAGGGCTGGAGATAATCTTGGAGGATTGCAGAATTGGTGATTTCTCCTTAGTCAATGTACTTGACCTCGTGGTGGACTTGTAGGGCACGAAGCAGGTATGTCCTTACATTCACTTTCATTGTAGGACCCTTTAAACACTGCACGGTACTCATCTCTACCATTCAATAAAATTAAAATTATAAGTTAGAATGAGATGTTTATAGATTTGATTGTGTAAGTTTCTTATTAATATTTTAAATCAAATCTAGAAACTATCTCATAGTAATATTATAGATTATGAAAATCTTATATCTATAAAATTATAATTAAAAAATAATACAAATAGTAAAACAATCAAATATATATAAATAAGAAAAAAGAAAAGAAGAAAATTTATCAAGATAAAGATTAGACTATTTTTAAATCACCGAACTTAATGTCGGTTGTTTCTTATGGATATGAAGATGGTGTACCACATAAAGTAAATCAAATTGTAAATCAATCAACTCCATGTCAATCATCGCATTGTAATTAAGTTAGCAAGTCATTATGAAGTTGGTATAGTAATTGCAAACATCTAGTTGTATGTATTGTCTTTGTCATCCTTTTAAACATATACTATATATTAATATGTGTAACACCTTACTTCTTCACAATATTTGTGACTAATTGTTTTATTCTAATTCAAAATTATCAATAAAAACAAAACAAAATCCATCACCTTTTTGTACTCTAAATTGTGAGATATAAAGAATTTACCTAACTGTTTAATTGAAACCTTGATCAGAAAGTGATACACTATTCCTTCGTTAATACACTAATGTTTAGTATAAATGAAATATAAAATTGTTATTAAATGTTTTGATTATTCAACTCAATAATATCAAAGTAGACTATATATTAGTTATTACTTATCTACTATTTGGCTTGCATTAAATAAGAGTATGTGATTTACTTCACTTTGAAGATGAAAATTAAAAGGAAAGCATGTTTCTAATATATCATAAGGGAGATAAAAGAGTGTGGTGATACTCAATCAATAAACTAAAATAAATCAAATTGTACATTAGTCAATTAGAACTCAATCAATGCACTATAATGAAGGGAGCAAGTCATAATGAATCCTCCATAGTAATTGCAAATATGTACTATCTATGTCTATGTTTTTTTCTAATCAAAACTTGTTTCCTCACCTAATCTTTGTGACTAGGCTACTCCTTTTATTATAATTCAACATTATCAAAAGAAACAAAAAGAAAACCCACCACTTGTCAAAGTTTTTCATAACTTGTCAAGTTGATCATCTAACTTTGATACCATATTTTGTCTTCATTATCCATTAAAAGATGATTTTATGACATGTGTCAATTTGAGTAATGATTTCATGTACCCCTCTTACTTGCTCTTACGCATCATAAAATCCATCACAAGTAATTACCACATCTTACAATATCATAAGATTCTCTTACACATTATATTTTAGTAAATTAAATGCCTTTAGATGTTCTCTTACATATGATATGATAGACAATACATGACCATTAATGCCACCATGTAAAGGGATGCCCTCTTTCCCATATATGGAAAAAATTATTTAAATACCTACATTGGGATATAAGGTTCATGAAACCTTTACTAGAAAATAGGCATGTCCTTACATTAACTTTCATTGTAGGACCTTGTAAACACTACAGGGAAGTCATCCCTACCCTTTAATAAAATCATAAGTTAGAATGAGATGTTTATGAATTTGATTGTGCAAGTTGTTTATTAACATTTTAGATCAAATCTAGAAATATTTTATAGTAATATTATAGATTGTGGAAATCTTATGTCTATAAAATTATGATTAAAAAATAATACAAATAGTAAAAAATTCAAATATATATTAATAAAAAAAGGGAAAGATGAAAACTTACCAAGACAAAGATTATGCTATTTTTGAATCACCAAATTAATGTCAGTTGTTTCTTATGGATATAGAGATGGTGAATCAAATAAAGTAAATCAAATTGTAAATCAGTCAATTCCATGTCAATCGTCGCATTGTATTTAAGTTAGCAAGTCATTATGAAGTCGGTATAATAATTGCAAACATCTAGCTGTATGTATTGTCTTTGTCATGTCCTCTTAAAGATATTGTATATATTAATACACATTTTGTCCAAATCAACACCTTGCTTCTTCACAATCTTTGTGACTATTTATTTTATTCTAATTCAACATTATCAATAAAACAAAAATAACAAATCCATCATCTTCATATGCTCTAAATTGCGACATGTAAAGAATGAACCTAATCGTTTAATTGAAATATTGATATCAAGTTTCCACAATCCATCTTGTTGTTTGAGTATAATTTTTAGATTTGATTGTGTCAATGTTCTTTCCTCAACATTTCAAAACATTGATGAAAAAATATTAGCACAATCAAATCCAAAAATTATATTCAAAAGATATGTATTTACTTCACTTTGAAGATGATAATTAGAAGGAAAACATGTTTCCAATATATCAAAGGGAAGAGAAAAAAATCTATTGTGATACTATACTGCTATTTTAAGTTTGTGTTTTATTGACTCTGTGTTGTTTCTTATGAATAAAAAGATCATCTATAAACTAAAATAAATCAAATTGTATATCAGTCAATTACAACTCAATCAGTGCATTATAATTAAGAGAATAGGTGATAATGAAGCCTCTATAGTAATTGCAAACAGCTAATGTACTATCTTTGTCTATGTTTTTTTCTAATCAGAACCCGATTCTTCACACAATCTTTATGACTACTCGTTTTATTATAATTCAACATTATCAATAGAAACAAAAAGAAAATCTATCACTGTCCAGTAGTCTAAATTGTGACATATAGCTTTTCAATAAAAAAATGTACGTAACTTTTTAATTAAAACCTTGATCAGAAAGCGGTGCACTAATCCTTTATTAAATTGGAGCAGATCTGTACGTGGACCAAGAAAAATACTAAACCTAACGGCGATAATGGCCAACCTCCTTGTCGGTGCAGTTCAATCAGTGTACCAAGAAGAATATTACAGCTAACCGTGTTATGACATTAAAAATATTTTGCTTAGTTGGTGGGGGAATATGAACTGTCGTCCTTACTGGAAATGGGTAATAAGACGCTTCTCTATTCTTGCCAATTTGTACTTTTTGTTCTATTCCGACACCATTGTTTTCTCGTTTTGTATTATGTGGATTTGAAGCCACTTCAGTCCATTTTCTAATATCCAGAGCAGTCTAATTCCTATCCTACAATCTCCTACATTTCCAGTCAATTATTATTATTATTTTTTTAATTAAGATGCCTGAAAAGTCTCGCTTTACATTGTTTTAACCTTTGACATGAAGCTTTGTATCCAAATAAAAAAATCAGCATAGGTCCCGCATAACATGTTGACCGAGCAGGTATTGATGTTTTTCTGTTGAGGTGTCTTGTTGAATGAGCACATTGGAAATACAGGCTGCATCAGCATGTATTATCAGTGTTTATTTTAAAATGATTCTAAGGTAAGATATTGGATTCTCTGACAGTGAAATATTGAGAGGAGAGATTGCTGGAAGAATGGCAGATATTACTGTACTGATTCAAGAGGTTGTGGGAGAACAAGTTAAAAGGTTCATATAATTCATAACCACATTCTTAGCAGGATTTAATATAGCTCTCTTGAAAGAATGAAACTTCCCTCAGTAATGTTATATGTGATTCATCTTTTGGTTATCACCTGTGACTCTATGGCTGTAATCCAAATTTTCTTTAGGATGTTCTACTATTTGGTTAGTTTGATGTGGACATTTTGTTGTCAGTTTTTTTTTATGTTAGATATTGTTTATTGTTCATTATGTTGTTTTCGCGTATTGTAATTTGATTCTTTTCTTTTCAAAGCAGATTATTATTGGTGGCTATAATAATGTATCAAATTAAAATAATTTAATTTAAAAAGCATTTTTTTTAAATAATTAAAATAGTATTTAGTGGTAAAAAATATCTTATATTAAATATTTAGGTTAAATAATATAAGAAGGTCAAGAATGATATAATTAATCTAGATAAAATAATTAATCTTAGATAAGTATTAAAGTATGTTAAATTGATAAAGAAAGAGAGATGTTTTTAGTATTGGGAGTGTTAGAGAATACTCTATTGAAATGTGCACTATGCAATCCAAATTTGAATTTTGTTGTTATATCTGTATCAATAGGGATCAAATAAATAAAACCTAAAGTTCCTTGTTTAAGATCAAAAACTCACTCATAGACTCGCCCTCAAATTCAGAGCCTTAAACATTTTAACAATGATAACCCTTAGAGCTAGTAGTATTGAATTCAATGCTCTTTATCTTTAGAAACTTGCTTTCTTTTATATATTTAAATTTTGTGATTGTTAAAAGTATTTGTATGATCCAATATCAATTAGAGCAATCTACATCTTGTTCTGGTAGCAATCAAGCTCCATTTAATAATTTATTAGTATTTGAATAAAATTGAAGCCATGTGATGTAGAATGCAAATGTGTGCGCATGTGTGCACACGCGCGCGCGCACACACACACACACACACATTTTTTTTAATCCTTTTGATGCAATGATTGCTCTAAATGCTTGATTGTACTTTATCTATTTTTTATTCTATTAGATCTTTTATAAAATAAACTACTATTCAAGTTAAAATATTTCACATATGATTAAAAGATAAGGGCTGGTTGGATTGAATTCAACTCATGTCCTTGATTAAATTAAATTTTAAAAATAGGGATTGAAGGTCCTTGATGAATCTCAACTTGTGAAAGGAATAGATAAACTAAGGGCTATGAATCATTAATTACTAAGTAAAAAGAAAACAAAGTAAATGATAGACACACATATAAGTGATAGAGATATGGATGATGTTTTCTTCTCTCTATATATCACTAACCCAATCTTTAGAGTTGTTTTCACCAAATTCTATCACTAGAATATAATATAAATGTTGAAATACATATAGAATAATTACATAATGATATCAACAATCACTTGTTGGGATAAGGTGTCACAAACCTCACAATTCCTAATGTTTGTATTGTTTATTTAATTTCTATGTTATTCACTCATGGAAAAGAGTGTCCAACTTGATATGACATTTAAAAAATATATAATGTGTAATACGAAGTGTGTAAATCAACATCTTTGAATATAAGATATGTAAGAGAATCTATGAAATGATGGATAATAGATTATACGATGACTGTAATAGAATAAAAAATATGTTACAAACTAGACCATGTAGTTGTTGTAAGTATGAACAGTTGGTGTTTTCATTGATGTCAACAAGCTCATGTTGTCATTGATGAGTAGAAGATTTTTGCAAGAGTATGTTGGTGTTATCCATGCTTCAATGATTAGTTGCATTATGTTGTCATTAGTAAGCTATTGATGTCAACCTCTAGTGTTTCTTTGATAAAATTTTGTTTAGGGATATATGGTTGAGTTGCTATGTTGTAGTTGGCTTGGTGGTGATGAGGATGTGTCTATGATTCTTGGTTCTCAAGTACTTATGAAAAAAAAAGATAAAAACAGGAAATAGTGAGTTGTACTATTATTTTGTGTTGTAGAGTAGTGTTCTAGTGTTGCTCCGCATTTCTTCCAGGTTGAATATCTACCTGTGTGTTTTAGATATGTTTATTAGAAGTGTTTAGAGGAGTTGTATTCAAAATTTGGTGTGTTGGATCATTGTGCAAAATAAGTTATGTTCACTAGTGTGGGAATAGTGTATTACAGAGGTGTTTGGGAGAAATGTTTTTGCTCCACATTTCTTCGCAATTTGGTTTTACGTCTTGTAGATTTGAAGGGGTGTTGATAGTGTTGGTATCTTTCTTCAGTTGAGGATTTTTGAGTTTAGTGCTTTAGAAGAAAGTTTCTTAAGTTGTAGTATAAGGCAATGTTGCTTGAGTGTATTGTGTGTGTACATTTCTCAAGTGGAAGTTGTTGCAAAGGATTTTGTTAAATTTTAGGGTGTTTATGGAATATTCTTGGTTATATTTAGGCGGAATTTATTTTCCATGAGGTTTTGTTGAATCAAAGGAAGTTTGTAATTAAAATTTTAATGGTGTTTACCTAGGTAAAGGTTGACCTTGGTGTTTACACTAATTGCAGTGGATATTTATTATTTGTAGAAGTATGTTTTAGTGTGGTGTTATAGATTTTTGTCCCAAATAAGGAATGGTGTTTTCTGTCTTTGCTTATATCTGCCACAAAAGTGTTTTGGTGTCAACCTAATTTGAATTTACATAGTTGATGTGCATAGCTAGCCTTGGAGAATGGTTTCAAGGTTGAAAATGGTATAAATAAGAGTTGATTTGTTGAGGGACGATGAGTGAGATAAGAAAGATGTGAATTATGTGAAGTGCAGAGTTGTAAGGTGTGAATTTGAGAAGTGTAGTGTGAGCTTTCATGTGTTAGATTGCTTGATGCAGTGAGCAGAAGGTGTCTACAATTATTCAGTCAAGTTGCAAAGATGTTGGTGATATTGTGGTAGATTTCTCTATTGGATTGAGATGGATTTCTCTATGTAGTATTCTTCTTTTTCTTCTTTGAGATTCTGGTAGCGAGCCTTTCACAATGATCCTTTCTTTCTTTGGGAAGTGAGCCCTGTTGTATTCAATGTTGATATTACTTTATATTGTGAGCTAATACTCACTATTTTTTTCACATCATGGGTTTTCCACGTATATCTAGTGTTCCTTGTGTATGGTGTTGATTTGGTTTAGTTTTTCGTTACTTTCTTTTCATGCTAATCATTACAATAGATTAAGGGTTAATTGTATTAATGTGGATCTAAATTTGTATGATGGTTTATGTTTTAAGGTACAATTGATTCACCCCCTCTCTCAGTTGTCTTGTGATTCAATAATTGGTATGAAAGAAAGGTTCACTGGAAAAAAGATTAACCGCTTGAGGTAGATCCAGGATGGCACACAAGAAAGAGATCCCTATATTTGATGGAATGAATTATGCATTCTAGAAGATAAGGATAGAAGGATTTTTGTTTTATCTTGGATATGATGTATGGAAGTCAGTTAAGAATAGATATACTGAACCTACAAATGGTCCAAGTACTACTAATGAGATCAAATCCTATGAAAGAAATGATAAAGCAAGGCATGCTCTCTTAAATAGTCTTACAAATTCTGAATGGGTGAAAGTTATGAGTTTGAAAACTACTAAACAAATTTGGGAAAAGTTCAGAAGAAATTATGAAGGAGATGATAAGGTCAAAGAAGCTAAGATGTAGAATTTGAAGATCATTTTTGAGAACTTGCGAATTTATAAAGAAGAAAGTATTACAAGTTATATGTAGAGGGTAGATGAAGTTGTCAACTCCATTAGAGGTCTTGTTTGTGAACTCAAAGAACCAAAAACTCAAAGACAACTATCCTCTTCCAAACATGGAGGCGATGCTACAAAGGGTGACAAGTTGTGAGCTACTATCCATGATGGATGGATTCTCTTGATATAACCAAGTGAAGGTCAAGGAGTTAGAACAATACAAAACTACTTTTACCATGCCCTGAGGTACATATGTTTATGTGCAAATGTCTTTAAGTCTCACTAATGTTGGAGCAATGTTTCAGAGGGCTATGGATGTAGCCTTTGCTCACCTAATCAACACTATAATGGTCATCTATCAAGATGATTTGGCAACATATTCCAAAATAGTAGAAGATCATTGTGCACATCTAGAATTTTTTTTTATCAGGGCATTAAAATATGGCATATCCTTGAATCCAAAGAAATGCCATTTTGTTGTCACAGAGGGAAAACTATTAGGACATATAGTCTAAAAACATGGGGTAAGAATTGACCTTGAATAAGTGGAAGCTATTAACAAGATCCCCATCCTGAAAAATTGTAAAAGACATCCAATCCTTCTTTGGGCAGATTAACTTTGTTAAAAGGTTCATCTCTAATTTTGTTGAGATTGTCAAGCCAATCTCAAGAATTCTAAAAAAGGGTTCAAAGGTTGACTAGATAGAAGAAGCCATTGACACATTTGTGTCAATCAAGAGAGCAATCAAGGAAGCACTTGTATTGAAGTCTCCAAAATTTGACAAACCATTCCAACTATTCTCCTTTGCATCATTTCATATAGTGGCAGTTGTAATGCTATAGAATAATAATGAAGGACATGAACAACCAATCTCATTCTCTAGTAAATCACTCTAGGGGGAAAAGCTAAAATATGACATTATTGAGAAGCAAGCCTATGCATTGGTAAAGGTAGTTAAATCATTCAAGCCTTACTTGGTAGGGGTAGAAGTAATAGCCTATGTACCAAATGTTGTAGTGAAGGATGTTTTTTCACAAATAGAGGTGACTGGAAGAAGATGTCGATGGATAATATGTATCCAGGAGTTTAATATTAATATTTAAATTACCAAACTAGTAAGAGGGCAAAGATTAGCAAAATTAATGGTTGAATCCAATTTAGAAGCAGCACATATTTGAAATGTGGAAGGAAAAGAAAATTGGGTGTCAAGTATTGAGCATACAGAGCAGTACACAAACATAGCATACTATCTTAAACATATGAAATGTCTTGAAGGTTTAAATCACAACCAAAAAAGGACCTTAAAAATCCAAGTATTGAAATATGTCTTTATAAATGGAGACCTATAATGGATGGATAGGGATAGTATCTTATTGCTATGCTTGGATGATGCGCAAGCAAAATATATTTTAAAAGAAATACATAAGGGTTTATGTGGAGGGCACTTCTCAACAAAACCACTGCCCACAAGATATTAAGAGTAGGCTACTACTAGCCTAATGTCTTCAATGATGCCCATAGATATATAAGGCAGTGTGAGGAGTGCCAATTTTTTTTGGAAAACTAAATTATCTAGGGGCCCTCCCATTGTGACCAATGCAAGTTCAAGCCCCTTTTCATTAGCAGGGAATTGAATTTATAGGAGAAATTATAGAGAGTACAATAGTGGAAACAGATGGATCTTGTTGGCAACTAATTATTTTATGAAATGGATAGAGACAATCCCAATGAAACATGCCACTAGAAAAGTGGTGATAAACTTCCTATTAGAGAACATCATTACTAGATTTGAGGTACATGTAAGGCTCATCACATATAATGGTATATGTTTTAGATTGAATGAATTCAAGGCATTTTGTGACTCCTATGGAATAATAATTTCATATGCTTCACCATACCATCTTCAAATAAATGTCCAAGTAGTATCCAATAACAAAAGTATTATAAAAATAATCAAGAGGATGTTAGATAACAACAAAAAGGCATGGGATTCCAAGCTCAGATTAGCTCTATGGGAAGACAAGATTACTATGAAGAAGGCAACTAGAAAGTCTCCACTTGAGCCGATATATGGAGCTCAAGCTAGGATCCCAATACATAACCTTTTACCAATCTACAAGTTCATCTTGCAAGAAGATATAGACATCCCTGAGCCTATGGAAGAAAGGATAGAACAATTTGTTGAGTTGGATGAGATCAGGACTCAAGCCAAGGAGAAAATGAGAAGATACAGTTACAATTGAAGCATCTGTTTGACAAGAAAGCAAGAGATAAAAAATTCAAGGTGGATGGCATGGTCCTTATGTAGAATGCCAAAATCTGAGATAGATGGAAGCATGAGAAATTTGAAGCACTGTGGTTAGGCCCATTTATCATCACTAGTAAATGTGGTGAAGACTCTTAATATCTACAAAATATGATTGTTGAAGAATAGGAATTTCCACTGCATGGACAATTCCTAAAGTATTTATTTTCTTAAAATTATTACTTTCCATGCACAATAGATTAGGATTTTTCTTTTTACCTTTTTTACCACCCTCACCCTTGGTCTGCATCCCAGAGATTACTTTTCAATTCTTGCAATGAACTCATAGTCATTCATCCCCAATTGGAGCTACTATTAGGACTAGAAAAATTCACCCCAATTTCCCAAAAAAATCCATTTCTTCACAAAAATCTTATCACCCAACATTGCCATTTTAAAATTTTAATATTCAAAATACCTCATTGTATCGTAGAAAAAAGTACCCTTTGCTTGACATGGGATTAATTCATGATAAATTGGACTTAATGAGGCCTTGATTCAGGTGTTGTGAGGCATTTTATGCATCCACACTAGGTCTTGGACCCTTGAAAATCAAATAACATGCTTTTATTGATGTCTTGTAAAGGTGTTGTATTAAAGTGTTGTAAGATACTTGCACGCTTTTCTAGACTTAATAAACCCATTTCTCCCTAATTCAACATTATAAAATGTGTTTAATAACATTATTACATCAATTTAGAAGGCTTGTAAAATAAACTTAATGTTAAATTAGTTTTGTAATGTGTCTTGCATATTCACAATGATTCTTGTGCTTTCTTAGGCTATGTGGACCTCATTTTAGTGTTACAAAGTGTATATAATCACACTTTCACACTGAATTCCATGTCCCAAGCCCTATTTGACATTCACATAATCACTAATAGTCCCCTATTGACCCATATTGTTTATCCTGAGGTCTAAATTGATCAAATACCCGATAAGGTTGCATTTTAGACCTTATTTCCTTATCTCTTGGCATATGAGTTACAGTCAAATTGACCCCTATGGGACCCATTTGCCATGCATGGTGAATTAGTCCCATCTAGGTTGGACCCATTCACTATGTGTGGCGAATGAGTCCCATTTGGCTTAATTTTGATCTTTGAGCAGGAAAAAAGTGAAATTTGAGTTTAATATTGCTTCATGTCGGCCTACGATGAGGTATTAATAGGTAAAATAGGTGAATTTCCTATAAAATCACCTTTCTAAGCTCATTTTGACATACATTATCTCAATTCACATTCATTCTTCATTATTCATCCACCAATATTTCATCTCAAGTAAAGCAACTTAGGGTTTTATCATTGCAAGACATAGAAATCTCCTAAAGACATTCAAGGGTAGATCTTTCATGTTTTGCTATAGAATTTCAAGATCACACATCATGGAAAGGTAATCAATGTCATTATTACATGTTTCATTATATTCATTTATCATTTTGGTTTAATTACCTAAAAGGGGTTTGACTAAGGAAAATCCCCATGCCCTAACATTCAACATTTCTTCTCCTCTTCTTGTGTGTGTGTTTATAGATTTAGGACTCTTGGAAGCTTCCATAAATCATTGGAGATCAAGTTACAAGGTTTCTCAAGTCTTTTCCTCATTCAACAAGTCAAAATATCAACAAAAACTCATTTTTAGACCTGTAAATCAGAGTTTTAGAAGTAGACACCTGTAGGAAACTAAAGTGCAGATCAAAAGCTTTAGAATCCACATTTGAAAATATAGAAATTAAAAAGTGGAATCATTCGCCATGGGTGGTGAATGAGTCCCACTCTAGGGTCAATTTTGAGTTTTCTACATTTTTGAGCACCCTTTTGTCAGAAACAATTTTTGGCTTAGTTTGACAGAACTGGGACTGATTCACCCAGAATGGCGAATGAGTCCCTCTAGGCTTAAAAAATAGCATTAGCAGCATTTCAAATGTAATTTCAAGTTTTCATCAAGGTTCCAGGTGCACACTTTTAGTTTGGTTCAATTATGTTAAGTTTTGCATTCATTTCTAGTTCATTGTTGCACAACACAATGTGTTCTCAAACATCACTTGTTTCCTAGATTTTGCATCCATAATCAATCATTTAGATTACTTAATTGCACTTCGATCATTAAATTTAGCCATAATTCCATCATACATAACATAATTTTAATGAACCCTTTAGCATTTTGTGCCCTACCTCTCTCCTTTTAGGTGAAAAACCCTAAAAGAGCTAGAGAAGTGCATTGGTGCCAAAAATCTATGGTTCATTTTGGTGAACCTACTTTTTAAACACTTACTTATCTGATTTGGAGTCCTTCATCATCATAGATCTAGTTTGCATTGACCTTGCATTAGGGTTTGCATGATTCATTTGCATACTAGGTTTTAAATTTTGCATTCATAAAATAGGCTTTTAGGTTGCATTGTTGGCATCTAAATTCATTTAGATTTTTTTTAATTCTGCATTTTTCACTGAGGGCTGCATCATAGCACTCATAAAGCATCAAAATTAGTCAAAAATTTCTGAAAAATTATGAAAAAAGTCCATACTAGGACTCATTCGCTATCCTGGGAGAATCAATCCCTTTTGACCCCTAAAATTGCATTTTACAGAACTTAAGACTCTATTTTTAAGCTTTTGTTTGGTACCTTAACCTACCTATATCAATTAGTAGCATTTATGTAGCCTACATTTCATTAGATCTAGCTTCAAATAGCTCATTTCATGCATTGTTTAATTTCACTTTTGCATTCACAACATTTCATTTTCAGATTGTTGCATTGTGCAAATTGAAAATTGCATTTCCTTTTAAGTCATTGCATTGCACTTTCTTTCCTTTTTCATCATAGCATGTTTCCTTTCAAAAGATGTTTCTTTTATTTCATTAATATTGGATTGTATAAGTACAACATTCCCTCTTATGAGTTCACTTTTGATTACCACAATGAGGACTTTAAGACACATGATCAAACCATTAACACAGTCCTTAATATTACATTTCCCATTGGTGAGAATGGTATTGTTGACAATAATAACAATCATATTTTTTCTTCTCCCGATATACCTCCTACTAGTGATGAAGGTCTCTTGGTGCAAGAAGTTACAAGCCTTGAGGGTCTTGATTTTCCATCTCCTTGTTCCCCTTTGGACAATGTTAGACAACAAGAATGTGAGATCATAGACACATTCCTAAACATCACCTTACCAAGTCTCCATGGTCATGACAATCACTCTTGTCCATCTCCTAATATCCCTCCTCGATGTAAGAGGATAGGTTGGTATTAGAAGATATCCCTATTACAAATCATGAAACTAGTGATCCCCCCTTCCTAATGCTCCTCCCATTTGGGGAAATCTATTTGAAAATAATAATGGTCCTTCTCTCGATGAATCTCCCACTTGTGATGAAGCTACCTTACAAACCTAAAACATAGATGAACATATTACAAGCTATCCTAGTATGGTAGACAATATGACACAAGAGAATGAGACCTTAGAAACAACCAAAAATCAAATACAATCTTCCCCTAATCTCCCCACTATCAATAATCAAACAAATTCAACCATTAATAACTCCCTTAGTGGTGATGAAGTTATTTTTGATGAACTAAACCTTAAATGTCATGAACATGTGGTTTGTTGTTCTCCTAAGAACTCTCCTTCTAGGGAGGAGATTATGACCCAAGACAAACATAACATGCCCTTCAAAGACAATGAAGACTCTCACTTGTTACAGGATGTTAACATTATTCAACCTAAACTCATCCTTTATCCCCCTTCACATAAACCTTCACCTAAACCAAAGTTTACTCCTTACCCACCTTCACACAAATAACAACCTCAACATAAACCTGAACTCACCCTCTACCCACCTCAAACTAATGTGTCATAACAACTGACTTATAATACCATTTCTCATACATATAGCACTCAAAATAATCCACAACCACCGCAACCAACCCCACCCTCCTTACCTTTACCTAATCTGCCTAGTGCCCCTTGCTTCATTCCACAAACAAAGGAGTATGATCATGTTGAACAATTTAAGAATACTCTGGCTAAAATCTCCTTATGGGACCTAATTCAAGCCTCTCCTCACTATCATAACATGATCCAATCTTCCTTGCAACAAGTCCCTATTCCTTCTAATGTGCAACCAACTAACATCATAGCCATAATCCAAGGAATAAATCCTGACATTTTTTTCTGCCAAAGTGAGCTTCCTCCTTGGAAGTGCAAAAAAAAAACAAAGCTTTTATGATTATTGCTCAATACAAATGAACATGGATTAAGAGAACTCTCATAGATACTGGTTCCGCTCTTAACGTATGTGGAGTAAACCTTCTCAATAGACTTGGTATCGATAAATCAAACATCCAATCTGATTCTTTATCCATTAATGGATTTGACAATGTAAGAAAAAAACCACTTGGTGTGATCACTTTACCTCTTATAGTTGGAGTGTCCACATTAGAAATTCCAATCCATGTTATGCTTAATGATCTTTCATATAACCCTCTTCTAGGTAGGCCATGGATTCATGCAATGAATGGTGTTCCTTCCACTCTTCACTATAAAATGAAATATATCAACAACAAAAAAGTGTACACACTCGATGTTGATGATGAGCCTTATAGTGTCCTACAACTTGAGAAAACCAAAGAAAACCCCTTGAATACCTTAACACCAACCACACAAGTGGAACCTATGCAACAAAATGACAAAGAAAAACAAATTGACAAAGTCACAAAGCTATTAGAAGATGATTGGGCTTCCTTGGATTTTGAACATGACTTCATGGGAGAGCACAAAATCATCCAAAAAGATTCAAATAAGGTCAAAGACACAACAATAATATCAACACAAAATTTAGACGACCTTTCGAAAGCATCTGCCTCAACCACTTTAGAAAAAGAAGAAAACTACATAGTCACCTTTGATGGTGATTATGACCAACCATCACCCGATCCAAAAGCAATGAAGAAGCTTTATGGAAAATGTTATGAACTCATGAAACAACTTGGATATAGTGGCAAAGGATGTGGTGCTCGAGAACAAGGTATCCACAACCCTATAGACCCCCTCACACAACAAACAATTCATGGTCTCAGTTATTGTCCTATAATAGAAATCTCCAAACTTTCACCCAACATCAACAATCTAACACAACACACTCCTAAATCATCTTCAACAACTACTGATCTTGAACATCATTCTTTATCAAACATACAACACACAACTACACCTTCGCTCAATGTCAATGTCATCTCACAAAATGATCATGATTTTGAATTTGTTAGATTTTATTACTTTTAATTATTATTATTACTACGCCTATCATAGAGTTCATGGTTACTCCACTAATGAATGTAATGCCTTGAGTCGTAAAATACAACATTTTCAGGAGTTTGGTATGCTTCCCTATGTGGGAGCACCTCATTCCTTTGATTTCTATTTATTTTCACTCTAGCATGCATTTCATAAATCATTTTGGCTCACCTTTGTCTTGCACTAAGTGGGGGCAAGGGGTTCGATAGCCTTGACATCGTATGTCACTTGTGGTTGCTTTCTTTGGCTAGTTGTTAACCTTTCATGAATACTTAAGAGCAAGCTTGGGCTGTGGACGACATGCCTTAAGTGGGCTCGCATATGACATACTACCTTTTTCATGATGTAGCTTATTGGAAACATATGACTTGGCATAGGGATTTCTACATAAGGTCTCATGTCTTCTTCTCTCTTCTTCTACTTTAAAGAAATTGCTCACAGTATGGGTGTTCACAACCACTTTAAAGTGGGGACATACGTCACCACTCACATTTCATTGTGTGATTTTATTTTTCTTGTGATCCCCTCTCTTGGACGCATTTGGCACAATGTTTCCCAAGATGAGACCTTGCACTTTTCCTCTCTTGGAAACAAGATGAGATCGTTTGCACTTATCCTCTCTTAGAGACATTGAGCATGATGTTCCCTAAGATGAGTCATTGCACGAACTAAGAAAAATTGCTTTGAACAATCCTTATACTATTCTGCATTAACAATGTCTATGAGGTTCAAGCATATGAAGTTTTTGTTACCTCATAGAGCTGGAAAATCATTTTCAGGCTGGGCGCTGCCACAATAGTGGTTTACAATTTCTAGGAGATCCTTATTTTTGTTGAAATCACAATTTTTTAGAAAATATAATGATTTAAGCCTTCAAATATTCCATTTAAAGGATTCCAATTGAAGATGGTTTTATAAAAACCACCTTAGACCAAGCCCCCTTGAATAGAACTCCGCTAGTTTTAAACCATACCTATAACAGAGTCTCCTTTACACCTATCAAAATGCTGATAAAAATCCACTTTTGATTTACCTTTTGGGGTATCAAATGAATTCATTTAAAATTTATTTTTTGTAAGTATGTAGTCCTTATTATAAGCTTCCAAAAAAGTATAATTTTAATAAAATTTAATTTGATTATTATATTTATTTTTTATTTCTTGTGAATGTAGGTTTTTTACTGAAAATCAAGCTCTCTATTTTGCACATGTGGAAAAATAGTAGATTATAAAAAAAAATGAAAAAAAAAATGATTGCACCAGATATTGAAGTCCTTGATCTAACGAAAAAATAAAAAATAAATTTTGATACATACAATAAAAGTTATATACGTCATGCTATGTCTGAATTGTAAAACTTGATTAAAGAAAAAATATTCAATAAAAAACTATCTAACCAAGTTGAAGCACTAGATATGGGAGTTTCAAATCTAAATTTGAAAGAATTAGAATTTTATCCTTCATGGAAAAGAAGTTATGTGCTATACGGTGAGCGTCACTTTTTAAAAATGATGTTTTCTGAAAAAAACTAGTTTTCGAGGGAGATGGAAAAATAAGTGCAATCTAATTCCAAAATTTTTGGAAAAAATATATTTAGAATCTATAGAAAAAAATCTCACAAAACTATAGTTTGCATCATCTTCAAATTCCTCATGGTTTAGCTGCTATAGGTACTCGAAAGTGAATATTTAGTTAAAAAAATTCACTTCAGTGTCTAGTTTGGCCAAAAATTGTAAGCCATTATTGTGGGATCACCTTCCTTTGTGGCACCTTATTAAAGTTATAAAGAGGTATAACTTTGATATGCTTGAGCAAGAAGCCCATCTAGCGGCATGACTTTCCCCATAGCCACCTATGTGTTTGTGAGTGCATACCAACTAGCGTATGTTCCTCACCTTTTGATATTTCTCACCCCATGGATGATCATAAGTTTCGTGGCCTCAAAGTGAATATGTTGTGGACTTCTCACCCCTACCGATGACCTAAATTTTTGTGGCCCCATATTGAGTAGATCTTTTCCACCCCTTTCATTTTCATCTTCCTAGTTCTTCCCATTGCATGATTGTGTATCTTGATGGTTTGACTTAGGATCTTTGATCATGGGGGCTTGCACAACCTCTTTAACCTTTTTCATTCTTTGTCACCAACATCTATACATAAGGATCTCTCTTGAATGTCTACTTTAGTGTGATTTTGAAGCAAGTTCACCCTCTCATTAAATTGGGGGCTAAATGTTCCGTAGAAAAAAGTACCCTTTGATTGACATGGGATTAATTCATGATAAATTGGAATTAATGAGGCCTTGATTTAAGTTTTTTGAGGAATTTTATGCATCCACACTAGGTCTTGGACCGTTGCAAATCAAATAGCATGCTTTTATTGATGTCTTGTAAAGGTGTTGTAAAGTGTTGTAAGATACTTTCACACTTTTCTAGACTTAATAAACCTATTTCTCCCTAATTCAACATTATAAAATGTGTTTAATAACATTATTACATCAATTTAGAAGGCTTGTAAAATAAACTTAATGTTAAATTAGTGTTGTAATGTGTCTTGCACATTCACATTGATTCTTCTGCTTTCTTAGGCTATGTGGACCTCATTTTAGTGTTGTAAAGTGTATTTAATCACACTTTCTCACTAAATTATGTGTCCCAATCCCTATTTTACATTCAAATCATCACTAATAGTCCCCTATTGACCCATATTTTTCATCTTGAGGTCTAAATTGATCAAATACTCAACAAGGTTACATTTTAGACCTTATTTCCTTATCTCTTGGCATCTGAGCTATCAAATTGGCCCCTGTGGGACCCATTCACCATGCATGGAAAAAATATCCAATCAAGGTGGGACCCATTCTCCATGTGTGGCGAATGAGTCCCATTTGGCTCAATTTTGATCTTTGAGTAGGAAAAAGTGAAATTTGAGTTTAATATTGCTTCATGTCACCCTGTGATGAGGTATTAATGGGTAAAATAGGTATATTACCTATAAAATTACCTCTATAAACTAATTTTTACATCCATTAACTCAATTCACATTCATTTTTCATTATTCATACACCAATCTTTCATCTCAAGTCAAGCAACTTAGGGTTTTATCATTGCAAGACATCTAGAAATCTCCTAAAGACATTCAAGGGCATATCCTTCATGTTTTTCTATAGAATTTCAAGATAAAACATCATGGAAAGGTAATAAACTCCATTATTACATGTTTCATTCTATTCTTTTATCATTTTGGTTTAATTACCTAAAATGGGTTTGACCAAGGCAAACCACCATGCCCTAATATTCAACATTTCTTCTCCTCTTCTTGTGTATATGCATATTTATGACTCTTGGAAGCTTGAAAATCATTGGAGATCAAGTTACAAGGTTTCTCAAGTCTTCTCCTCATTCAACAAGTCAAAATATCAACAAAAACTCATTTTTAGACCTATAAATCAAAGTTTCAAAAGCGAACACCTATAGGAAGCTAAAGTGCATATCGAAAGCTTTAAAATCCACCTTTGAAAATCTAGAATTTAAAAAGTGGACTCATTTTCCATGGGTGGTGAATGAGTCCCACTCCAAGGTCAATTTTGAGTTTTCTACATTTTTGAGTACCCTTTTGTCAGAAACATATTTCGGCTCAGTTTGACAAAATTGGGATTAATTCCCCTAGAATGGCGAATGAGTCCCTCCAGGCTTGAAAATAGCATCAATAACATTTCAAATTCAATTTATAGTCTTTATCAAGGTTCTAGGTCCACACTTTCATTTTGGTTCAATTGTGTTAAGTTTTGCGTTCATTTCTAGTTCAATGTTGCACAACATAATGTGTTTTCAAACATCACTTGTTTCATAGATTTTGCATCCATAATCAGTCATTTAGATTACTTAATTGCACTTATATCATTACATTTAGCCATAATTCCATCATACATAACATAATTTGAATGAACCCTTTAGTATTTTTGGCCCTACCTCTCTCCTTCTAGGTGAAAAACCCTAGAAGAGCTAGAGAAGTGCATTGGTGCCAAAAATATATGGTTCACTCATTTACCCGCCCTCTAAGTCATCACTCTTAACATTGAACTCACATTTTTCACCCTACCCATAAAACTTGTTGCCAAGACTACATCACAATGATAGGGCTCATTTCAGGGTCTCTTTGAAGATGTGATGAAGCAAAACCACATGAATATTTTTTGAGAGTGTACAATGTCAAGGAAACATATTTTGGTGTCCCTCTAAATATCCAGTCAAAATATTATGGAAGGAACTTCGATGCATCAAGGGATAATATCTTGGGTCTCTTTGAGAACTCGATACATTGATTACCAAGGAGTATAATGATTCAACTTGTATCACTTTAAGCACAAATCACAAGGTAATTACACTTCAACATTCTCTCTCAAACATGACTTAGCAATGTGTTGAAGTGACAATGAAAAATCAAAGGAATAACACTTGGACCTAAAAATTAGAGAGACTTTGGGATGTTAGGATGAGTAATTATGAGTCCTTTTGATGTAGCAAAAAGGGAAAGAGTTTATGGAAAGGAATAGTGTATATCGACGAGACAAGGAAAGGTGTCTCTTCAATAAAGTGATAGCCTTCATTATGAAATAGAATAGAAGAAAGTCGAAAGGGGCATGAAAGGATTCTAAAACATCAGAGGCAACTGGTTCCTAGTCTCCCTACAAATCAAAAACAACATATCAACTTGAGAAATAGCGAGGAGAGGGATTTATATTGGTGAGAGTCAAGGATCAATCCCTTTGATATCCCTAAAAGCAAGAAGTGAACAACTAAACCGAAGATTCCATTGGAGGGAAGAATGCATGTCAGAATAATAAGGATATCTATCCTCTTGATAAAGCAATAACATTTATTGCCTCCATAAATTTGTGAGCATAAAATAATATTGAAGAAACCACTTACAAAGAGGGTTTCAACAAGACATGGTGATATCGGTATGAAGCCATAAGGGGTCCCTCTGAATTCCCAAAATATTAAAGAGCCTATAATTTATTGGGGAGATAGATGAATGTCTATATAGGTATGGAATTAGTCATTTCAATGTAGTGAAAGCATTAAACTCACTTGAGGTGACAAGACAAGTGCTATCTCGAAGAAAGAAATTGGTGGCAATGGAAAGAAAATCAATGGTTGATATTCAAAAATAGCAACAATGACATGAAAGTTGGCATAATTTTTCATTTATGAACTAGATTCAAGCAAATTATAGATAGAATCTTCTTCACTCTAGTTTGAGGAATTCTCTTGCACACGGGGAGAAAAGAGACTAGGAATCTAGTGGTGACTATGGATGTAAAGAACCAAAAGGAATGCCACTAGCTCAAGTAAGTAACCAAGCCTGAATTGAATTCATTCTATTCAGACCAATTAAAGAATAATCGCAAAGTAGGGTTTACATCATTCTATAAATTAATGGAAAGTACATCAAAAACATCTAAAGTTAAAAGATGAAAACTAGATACTAGGCATTTAAACCAAGATTTAAATGACCAATGCCCTGGTTCTGGACTGAGGTCTAGAAGAAATGTCTAATTAAACCTAGGATCCAAGAAGTTTGAAGATAAAAAAAGGGACTAGGTGACGTGTGGACTGAAAAAAGGGGTTATGACCTATTTATATACCATTACAAAACGATGTACAGGTATAGGCCAATATCTAACCTGTGGAGACTTAATTTGGGAAAACTAGTAGTGCCTAATTTATTTGTCAACATGGAATTGATGAAGGCACTAGAAAAAATGTATAATCCTCATAATCATACAATCCACTTGGCAAATGGGTCGTCCTTTGTACCCATTACAAGAAATTACATCTCTATGGTTTTTCAACTAGATTTGACCATGGCTATGAAATTTAGGATCAAAGACCTTCTGGATGAATACTACAGTATGGACATTAGCTATAAAAGGTGGAGATTTCCCTTTTATAGACCTTGAGATAAAGGGAATAGACTCAAAATGTTTTCAGAAGGTGAGCACCCCCCATTTTTAGCTGATTTTTTTAAAGAATATTTTCAATACACATACTACTCTATTGGTCAAGTCTTGGGAATAGATGTACACACCCTAATGTCCATATCTCCAATGGTTTTAGTATCCAACATACGAAATCAAGATGCTAGACCTTTTGATTATTCATCTATTATTTGGAAAAAACTCTCAATGATGCACTCACCTCCATTAAGAATAACAACAACATCTATTACAAACAATATTCATTGCTCATGGATTTTATCTTATATGAAGGACAATCTATTGGATTATGGAGTGATCACTTATGGATAAGGGACACAAAAAATGATGGAAATGTTAGGCCAGTATAGATGTGGACTTCTATATGGGACAATAGTTTCACTAAAGCACATTACCTTTATTTTGAAGAATATTTTATGAAGCAACTCTACAAGGTTCTAGGTCACCCTTATGATTATAACCTGTCATCAAGAATACAAAGGTTCTTATGAACCAAAGAGAAAGATCATAGAGGAAAAGTAAACCACAATTCGAGTGACTAGTATGTTTATGAGGACTATACCAAGATTAGGGTTTATGGTTTCAAAGGAGCACCATTCCTCTTACTGAAGATAGTTCAAGACAGAGTAGCATACCTGGAAATAGTTAAACAATTGGCTTATTCATATTTCTTACATTTGAAAAGTTATAGCAAACAATCCCTTATTCCAAGTACTCTTTATTTTGGTGAATTTATTGTTGTTTCTAAAAAAAGATATGAAGTTATTGATGATAAACTGGACCATTACAATATACCCAAAGGAAATGAAAGAAAATGGTTTGTCCTTGGGAATGTCATCAACAATGTTATGTTGACACAAAAAATGAAAGGTTATAAACATATGCTCTTTGTAGATGATTATTTAATCAGAAACACTAATGAGTTCCATGCATCAAGAAGAAGGAATATGTATAATAATATAATGATAGATAAAGCATGGAAAAGGAATCACAATGCACTATACTCTAGGGCCTTTCATGAGATTGAAGGCCCTGTGGAAAGAATGGATATAATGCTCAAACATGAAACTAAATTGATCAAAGATGTGCCTCCTCCTGTGTTCAAGAGAAGAGAAGATGCTCTTTCAGCAGGAGATGTTGCAATAGCACAAGCTAAAGATATAATACCCTTTTGCCACATGTCACCACAACCTACCCTGGACATCCGTTTTTCCATTGTTACACCTATGGAAAGTGAAGAAGGTATTGAAGATGTAGTTGAATTTGTATAGACAAATAAACCTGTTGTTGAGAAGTATGAACCTCTGCCTGAAAGGAGTGTTGTTCTGTTCGAGGCATCAAATCAACTTTCTAATGATGTCAGGCATAGCACAATTCAAAATTTTACTTCATATGATGCTTTTCTCAAGTCTCTTGAGCTCAAGGCATTTTTTATGAATACAATGGTAAGATGATGAGAGAAAGAGTAAAATAAATCCATCCTGACAAGGAAACTGAGGTCTTGGATCAATTACAAAAGGGAGTGAATCAAGATATGGAGAACATTACTCCAAAAAAGGGGCAAGAACTATTATAGGAGGTTGGAGTTATGCTCCTTCTAGGATAGGATACCAACTCTTCCATTGTATTCAATAGTTTCAGGAAAATATAGGACAAATCCTTGGAATTGACTACTAAAGCAAGTGATAATATCTATACTGGTTCTAGATACAACCCTGATAATTCCACTCTTCTAATTTTGTCCCTGTACCCACCAGAGAAAAGGCCTACCATTATTAGTGACCCAGGCCGAGAATTCAGCCATCTTCTTGTACACAGAGTGGGAGACACTGATCCCATGGAGACTATCGACCTAAATATCAATGTTGCAAAATTTACCAAGGCACATATTATAAAATTAATGAAAGATAACAAGAAGTACATTTATGAGAATGAGAGGTTACACTAGGAAGTAGTCAAATACAAGGATAAGTTACCTTCTTCTTCAGGCACTTATTCTCCATTGGTGGAGTGTGAGAATAAGGTACTAGAGGCTATGTTAGAAACTATATACAAGAAGCATAAAATGAATGGGTTCAAAATAAATGCAACGAATTGGATAGAAAGATGAAAATCACCAAGTTTGAGATGGCCTCATAACTAATTAGGAGGAGATTTGAGAAGGTACTACAGTACACCGATCAATTTTGGATAACTCACACTAAAACATATGATTCTTTTCAAGAGCATAAGAGATTGTTGCACTGAATAATGGAGAAAAAAGAGGATTTGATGACCAAAGAAAATTTGGATGAAAAAGTACTTAGGAATATTGATGAGCTAATGAATGTACATAATAAGTGTCAAAATACAATCATAGAGGAGATTAATGATTTTGACTAGCCGATGGTTTTCCTGTTCCCATTTTTATTTGATGATACAAGTGATCTTAAAGACCAGTGTGAATGGAAAGATGAGTTGGTGCAACTACTACATCCGGATTTCAATTTGATAAATGATGAATTGAAAGTGATGGAAAACACCAATGCACAACTCAAAGGGATGTTTCATATGGAGTACGTTATGAAAGATATAATTACCAACATAGATACATACACCAGTGAATGATATATAGAGCATCTTTCCAATTTTAATTTTTTTATTGTTAGAGAAATGTACGGAATATAGGTAATCAAAGTTACACAACATTGGATACACTATCATGGAGGAAGGACCTTGAATAGATCTTTAGTGATCATGGGTACCTGATGGAGATTAATGGACTGTGGTGTGTCATGAATTTTTACAGACTTCCTTAGTTATTTCTTGCTTATTGCTAATTACATTTGTTAGGGTTTTAGCAAAATATAAATGAAACGACACCAATTTTGATGTAATGGCCTGAAGCTTGTTGCTTCCCATATATAAGGGAAACCAAGGCCAAGTTTTAATCATAATATATCATCATAGTTATTAGCATCTATTCATAGCACAATAAGCATAAAAGAATTCCAATATGAATTGTATTATTATTTGAAGCAATATAATAGAGGAGAAAATTTGAATTGGTGGCCCAATTTTTGGTGTTCAACTATTCTATCAATATTAATTCATACATGTTATTTGGCTATCTCTGGATTGGTCTTTTTCTATTATTCAAATTAAGTGTATCAAATATATTTAACTTGTCAAGACACATTTGTTGCCTTAGTGTGAATTCCTTGATTCATTTCTGTGAGAAGAGATTTAAAATCCTTGTAAGAGATCATTTTTCAATAGGTTTCTTCCCATAATTAAAGTCCTTTTAAATTCATTATCTTAACTGGTTTCCTTCACACAAGAATGAAAAGTCCTTTCAAATATCATAGAAACTTAGGGAGATATCACTAGGATTTGAAAGAGTGAAGCATTTTTTCCTTTAATCTTCTTTTTTGGTTTTCGGCCTTTACTCTTTTTGGCTTTGGGATCAATCCACACCCAAAGGACAAAGGCTGCTAATACATAAAGGTGCACAATGCACCTCATGGTGGCAGCGCGAATTTATTTACATATCATTTTCCTTTCGGGCGTAAGCTGGGGCACATGTCAACTTGGTGGGAATTTTCTTCAAAGCTATTCTCACAAATTTGAGATTACCCGCTCACTTGACATGTCATCTATTCATTTTGGGAAGTTAGTATTTTTTTAGAGTGATCTATTCAAGCAGAGTTTGTTAGAAACATGGTGGGCATCTTTCTTTTGGGGTGGAACTTTCTAGTTAGCATCATCAATCTCTATGGTTGATCAATAATATTTTTGCTAGGTTGTGCTAAAATCTAATTGTTTTCTGACAACTATCTTCACTAAAATATCTATAAGTGATTAATACTTGATTAATGAAGTAGTTGGAACTTAATAAGCAAATATTTTCCTGATCTAATCAAGATCTAATATTATATTATGGGCTATCAGGATCAGGCATCTGGCAGTTTCTGCTTCTGAAATTTTTGTGGTGTTGTTGTCTTCTTCTAATTATAAATAGGCATTGACAACATAAAAAAAAAAAACCTTTCAAAAAACTTTTCAAAGGATATAGATCTATTAGGGAGTTTATATTTTCCAAGAAGTAGAAGGTTTATACATAATAATTTCATTCTTTCTAGAATGCTATATTTTAATTCAAACTATCATTAGATTGGTATTCGACCTTTATTTTCAGTTCATATATTATTGAAGTTTGATCTATTTGGGAGAAATCCTTGAAATTGTGCATGCTATGGCCTTTGTCAAGTTTTTTTATATACTTTGTTCATGTTAGAAACATTGTGTTAAGTTTTCTTTGGTAGTTTGGATAGCTAATTTTCATGTTGTTAAGCTTCTATGTTGAATGCTAGATTTGAAATTTTTGATTATGTCTATTGAACTTTTCCATTTTTTGTAAAGAGTTCCATTTTCCATATTATGTTGTGAAGGAAGAAGGGTTTTTTAAGTTTCTGGATATCTGTGTTAATCTTTAAAGTTTTCTTATGTCTAATTGGACCTTAATGGGTGCTTCCCATGAGGAGATTTGAAAGACTGCACTGTGCTTACTCTAGCCTTTTTTGTTCATTCTCTTCCCAACAATGAAGGGTTTGCAACATTTTGTGTCTACAAAATCAGTTATAAGGAATAATTAAAGGTTGAAATGTTGTAGAAGCTTTGGTGCATCGCCATTTTTATGTTTTTTTTACATTTCTTTCTACCTTTTCCTCCAGAACACAAAGAAGATTCGGCTTTCTATAAAAATTCTAGAGGTCATTCAATGAGGAATAAATTAGTCCCCTACTCACTGAATTTCCCATAAGGATATTAGAGAAGCGTAAGATTTGATGATCAACAATTATTTTTCTAGAACACCTGATGGGACTGAAGGTTTTTCGAACATCTGATTAGAAGTTAGAAATATTTCTTGAATTAGACCAAGAAAAGAGTTTGGAAATTTCATGCTCAGAATCCAAACAAGAGCGTCTTCAAGAGGCATTTCTAGTATTCCCAGTTATTTGCCCCAGTATCAAGGAGAAGAAGAGTTACTAGTTCTATATCACTTGTAAGAAGCAATAGGGGAAGATGTGTTAGCCCACGATCCAGAGCTTTATCTACTCCACCAAGAGGTCAAACTTTCCAAATTAGAATACCTGTATACCCCATCCATAGGAATCTTCTTACAATGGCTCATCTAGGTGCACATGCTCCTTGAAATTTTGTAAACTAGGATAGTGGCAATCCGCTACAACCACCTACACCCCTAGACATATGGCTTGCCATACCTTCCAATTCTCTCAAGGCCATCCCAATTTTTTTTTGGGAGGATTTCAAGACCCCCTCTAAACATCTCCAAGATATAGCAGAGGTATGCAGAGTACATAACATCATGAAAGAGAATGTCACTCTTAGGTTACTAGCCATATATTTCAACAGAAAATCCCACGACTTGTATAGGTCTTTGGCTTTCAATTCTATCTACTCTTGGGACCAACTCAAAGAGAAGTATTTTGAGTGCTTCTTTGAAAAGGGAGATCATTTATCTTTTCTGTAGTAATTAATCACCATCAAAAGGGCCCCACAAGAGGCCATGAGTGACTTCAACACTAGGCTTCAAAAAAATTCACAAAGAATTCCTACAACCGCTAGGTGTCCAGCTGCTATGGTGTTCATGTTTTATCTAAAGGCTTTCAATTCAGATATCGCAGTCATGGTGTAGTTTATGGGAGGAGATATTCTGCCTAATGCATATGATCTAGCTGCATGCACAAAAAATAGTTTGATCGATGCTAGGAAGCTTCCACCACATCCGTCGATGCCCATGTTCACTAAAATCTCTAGTAGCCCTTAGGAAGAAGCAATTTTGAGTGCCTCTAGTCCAAAAGAAACCATGTCAGCTATACCACCATCCATGTACATATATCCTAGTATGCAACTAAGCATGTTAGGCTCCTCTTCATTAGTAGCAGATGTCATTGATATGAAGAATCTCATGATGTCATTTGTTAATGAGCTAGTCCTCATCTAATGACAACAAGTAGCACCTATGAAGGAGGAAGGCCATCTTATCAATAGAATGCATATCAAGGAGTCTCAAAAGGAGGAAATCAGCAACTGGCACCCACAAAATAGATAGTCCTGGTTACCATGCCACTTCAAACTATTAAGAACAGTCCAAGAAAATATTTATTCCCAACCTAGAACAACCTAGAGGAGGATGAGAATGCATGGTGCTTCCCATGTAATGATAGCCATCTGCTCCTGAGTTGACCAAGGGGAAATTTGTTGTGAAAGATAGTAGGGAAAAGAAGCTAGGGCATGTTCTCAAACACAAAACAATATCAGTCTCTTGAAATGGAGAATGCTCACTTTATATCACAAATGCAAGGAATGTCCTTAGAAAAAGAATTGGATATCACACCAAACCAAGTGCTCTTATCTTGGATGGAAGAAGAAGATGCAATATTTGTAAATGATGCTCTGACAAATAGCGCCCCACAGGTACAATCAGTCTACAACATGAGGTCCAAAAGAAGGATCACTAGAGAATACATGCAACAAGCTCCACGGAGTCCACAACCATGTCAACCATAACTACAAGAAAAGCAATCCATGCAAGCCTAACCCACTCAGCGTTCACAAGCTCCACTATTGCTAGAGAAGGACATAGACAAAGCACCAAGCCCACCCACATCAGATTAGCCTCTCCCAAAGATGAAAGAGACACCACCGTTCAAACCCAAGGTCCCGCCAGTCAAAATGCTCAACGTGGTTGAAAAGTTGAAGAAGGTGCAAACTAATGTATCTTTGTGGGACATTATATCGATTATGGAAGAAATGGTGTTGCTCTAGGAACCATTGAATAAGGAAGATCAAAAATTGTGGATAGATGTGATTCCACTCCATGATCAAGTTAAAGACAAAGAGCTTGCGTTAGACCCCCAATCTTCAAGAGCTATGGCATATGTGAATGTTATAAACAATTCAAAGGTGAAAGAGGTAAGCATGCCAAAGCCCACACCTTTATTTTTAACACTTATTGTGGGAGATAAGATTTTACACAATAACATGATTGATTTAGGAGCTAGTACTATGGTCATGCCCAAACAAGTGGTCGATGCCCTGAAACTCATGTATGAGCCTCTTGAGAAAGGGAACATGCAATTAGATGGGGAGATGGTTTTGACCATTGGTCAAATCAAGGATCTATCTTTGACCCTCTTCTCATGTCCAAGACAAATGATCATGTAAGTAGTTATGATAGACATCCCCCTAGTATTCAAGATGTGCCTTTTAAGGGACTTTGCAACAAATCTTGGTGGATATTTGGCACTTGATTGGTATCATCTGATATTATAGACCTAACATGGGGAAAAGATGAAGATCATGTCTAAATCCTTGCACCCAGAACATATAGAAAATAGTGCAGTCCTATGCTTTGAAGCAGCACATACATCCTTTGAAAAAGGGAGATGTATTATGTAGAAATGTTAGAATATGAGGACGACACAAGTGATCGGACCCCCGAAGAGGAGGTCCTCATCAACTAGTTTATTCACTCTGACCTATTTAGGAACTTCCATGCTATGGAATTAGGAACCTATGTGATCTTCAATGATGACCAAATCTTCCCAAAATTGGTAAAAGAATAGGAAGAGCCTAGTGGTTCAGGCGACAACAGTCTATGGATGTTATATTTTATGGTGCCAAATGCAAGGTTGGTTCCAGAGTAGGTGTCCGATTGGTATTCTCGACTAGATCAGAGAACCTCGAAGCTTTATATTTCCAATTCCCATACTCAAAAAATGATTTTGAGTATGAGGCCTTGGTCCATGGTTTGCTTCTCATAGAATAGTTGGGCATGAAGAGAGTATAAGCATTCAAAGATTCAAAGTTGGTTGTAAGCCAAGTCCATGGGCAGGCGCCTACCAAAATGTAAAAATGAAGTCTTATAGACATAGAGTATGGGATCTGATCAAGAGCTTTGAAGCTTTTAATATACAGGTTATCCCATAGTCCCAGAATAATTTTGTTAATCAGATGGATTCAATTGGTTCAAAATTTGAGCCAATTTCTAAGAGCAACAAAGTATAATGCAGTGCAGATCATCGTCCAATCGTCAATTCCCGAAAATGATTAGAACTAGCAAGTTTTTGAGGATGGTATTTAGATTGCCACTTTTTAACAAAAATTAAGAAAGAATTTTGACCATTCACAGTTTGAAGCTAGAAGAGCTATAGAAGGGAAAGTGATCCAATTAAAAGGAAATAAGCTCCCTCAAGATTTGATTTCTCTTGAAAATATTTTCAACTATGAGGATGTGAGAAATAGAAAAAAAAGATTCACTGCTGATGAGAAAGGCTATGAAGATATTGATGTCAGAGATGGAAAAAGGTTAAAATTAAAAAGAGACATCCCACAGAAGGATAAAGAGAGACTAAAAGGGCTATGTTCTAGATATGACAGGGTCGTAGCTTGGACCCATGATGATCTAAGAGGATACGATTTGGCCATAATCCAACATATCATTGACTTGGTTGATGGCTCAAAGTTTGTTCGACAGAAACAAAGGTTGGTCAATACAAAAGTTGAAGCATTGATGACATAAGAGCTCACCAAATTAATCAAATCAAGGATCATATACCCCATCAAACATTCCACTTGGGTGTCTAATCTGGTACCAATACAAAAAAAGAATGGTGATATTCAGCTTTGCATGGATTTTAGGGATTTAAATAAATCTTTGCTAAAAGATCACTAACCTTTTCCCTCAATGGAGCAAATTCTATAGACCTTGGCCAGATCGAACATGTTCTCGTTGCTTGATGGTTTTTCAAGTTATAACTAGCTTTATGTAAAGGAAGAATACCAACATAAAACAACACTCACTACCAAGTGGGGAATGTTTGCATACTCAAAAATTCCCTTTGGGCTCTCCAATGTTGGTGTGACCTTTCAGCATGTAATGGATATTGCTTTCAAGGGGTTGATTAATTAGATTATCTTAATATATTTGGATTACCTAATAGTTTTTCCAAAATCAAAGGATGATCACTTTGATCATCTGGAAAAGGTCTTCCAGAGATGCCAACAGTTTGAGATTTCCTTAAATCCCAAGGAATGTGTTTTTGAAGTGCCCCAAGGAAAGCTACTCAGTTTTTTGGTATCAAAGGAAGGAATAGCTATAGATATTGAAAGGGTAAAAGCTATAATGGAGCTATTGTTTCTAGTCAACTAGAAGGGGCTACAGTCCTTTTTGGGGAAGATTAATTTCATCAGCCAGTTCATTTAAGACTTTGCAGGAATCGTAAGACCTATCATGCTAATGTTAAAGAAGAATCTAGTGTTAAAATGGACTCCCAAAGGCAAGATGGATTTCAAGTGAATAAAGGTAGCCATCTTTGTGGCCCTAGTGTTAGTTAACCCAAACTTCTACAAAGATTTCCTTCTCTATGTCTATAGTGGCCAACATAGCATAACTTCGATGCTCACTCAAAAAGATAAAGACAATAGTAGGGAACATCCAATCACAGTCCACTCTAGGAATCTCAAAGGATATGAGGTCAGGAAAAATTTTGTTAAGAAATAGGATTTTTCTATTGTTAAAATCCTCAAGAAATTTTGACACCTGGTATCAGCCAACACAATCACGATCCTGATCGCCCATCCTAGTGTTCGGGAGTATATCATCGAAGGTGAAATAATTGAAAAGAGGGCCAACTAGATCACCAAGATCCTAGAATATGATGTATACATTCAATCAACCAAGTTGGTTTGGGGAAGAGGTCTTTGCAAATACCTTGTGCAAGAATTAAGCTCCATGGCAGAGGAAGAGACTGATCAGACCTATACAAATCAGTTCAAGTTCGACGAGTTGTGGGTGATGGATAGAACATAATATATATAAAAGGGGTAGTACCCAAAGAAAAAATCACCTTACAAAAGATGCTACTACCGACTGCAAGGCACCAGGTATGTACTAATTGAGAGGATTTTGTTTTAAAAAAATTATGAAGGTGTCATGCTGTGTTGCTTAGATAAGCCACAGATGAAAAGAGTTTTAAATGAATTCCATAACAGTCTAGAGGGTAGACATTTCTCTGCCATATTTACTTCTCTAAAGATAATATGGGTAGGATATTACCAGCCTTTCATGTTTTCTGAGGCACACCACATGGTGCGAAAATGTACTCAGTGCCAATATTTCGTTGGCAAGCAAAAGAACTCTACCATGCCACTGAGCCCGATCGTAACTAACAAACCCTTTACTCAATGGGGATTGGATTTTATCAGGATGATAAATCCTATCTCCAATATTGGCCATAAGTGGATAATTATGAAAATCAATTATTTTACAAGATGGATGGAGGCCATTGCTCTAAAAAACACTACAGAAATTGAAATTGTAAATTTTCTTGAGGAGCTGGTAGCAAGGTTTGGTTCAGCAAAAACTATCATATCTTATAATGCATGAGCTTTTGTTGGTTTTGGGATGTCAAACTTCACTCTCAAGCATGGGGTCTACCTCAAGACTTCATCAAATTATTATCCACAAGGAAATGGGTTGGCAGAATCGACCAACAAGAACCTGATTAGGTTAATTAAGCACATTGGGTTGGAATTCCAGAAGGAGTGACACAAGCACCTGTGAGCTACTCTATGGGGTGACAAAATTACACCCAAACAAATATTAAAGGCCTATCCTTATGAATTAGTGTATGGAAAGGTGGTAGTTTTACCTGTTTCTATAGAAATTTTGACATTACAACTATTAAAGGCCTTGGAAATCGAAGAAAGTAGTTTAATGGAAGTGAGATTGGTGGAACTCTTGAATCTTGAAGAAAATAGGGAAAAATAATATGAAACCATGATCAAGTTCCAATAGATAGTCCAATGATGGTTTTATAAAAAGGCATCCAACCCACGTTTCTGGGAGGGAAGCCTGGTGCTAAAGTACAACGAGTACACTACAAAACGAGGACAGCATGCAAAATTTCAAGCACTATGGAAGGGTCCCTTCCATGTTCACACGTGCAAAGAAAAGAATGTGTATGAGCTAGAAGACATGGATGGTAACGTTCTAGATATACTAATAAATGGTATTGATCTAAAATTTTACCATTGAAACACGCAAGTTCTTTTAAAAAATTTCACAATTATGTAGCATATGTAAAAATTTTGTAGAATACATTTTTTTTGCAAATAAGCCATGAGAATAGCATAGGAATAAGAAAAAAAGTATTATATTATATCATTGAAACATTCACACTATAATACAAGCCTAGAGCTTTGAGAGAAGCTTGAAGCCTTCTCACACAAACCCTAAAAGAGTTACATTGCAAAAAATAGAAAGGGATGTGACACACAAAAGTAGTAAATTTGATGCCTCCATCCAATACTAAATAGTCAAAATGACATTTCTTTGGGTTTTTCTTCAACAGGGTGATAAGGGGGGTTGACACACAACACACACAGGCTCGACACAACATAGACCTCAGTCCTCATTACGATGACTATACACTAGAAATTCAAAGTGATTTTTCCAGTCAAGCCCAGGAATACGCTCCACGCCATACTCCTATTGGAGGTTGAAAGTTGTATCAAATGGTTATCATTGATGTCAACACAATACTACAAATATGACTCATTTATTGGAAGTTATTTCAAATTGAAGATGATCATTATATATGGTCTAATATGTTGGTTTCAGGTTCGGTTCCTACTGTGTGACAAACTATGATTCGAATATTTGAAGATCTTGGCTGACTTAGCATGTGCAATACTTTATGGATGTTTTGTCCAACCTAATTGATGTGTAAGATACACACACAGAGACTGTATATATATATCTTTGTGTGTGTGTGTATCTCCGAAAAAAGAGAGGAGATGTGAGGTTATGCAGGAAGGACATAGAGACAAACAAGTGTGTGATCAGATCAGAAGTATTGAGTGATTTTTGATATGTAGTACTATCTTTACAAAACTTCATCTTGAACTAAACTTTGCACAAGAAAAGGTGTAATTCATCAGTTCTCTTTTGGTGGTAAGCCATAACTTTTGTATTTTGGTAGTGAGCCATCTTCTTTGTATCTCTATGGCAAAGAGCCCTCTGGGTTGCAGCCCTATGGACAGTGAGTCCTCTTTTCATGTAGTGAGCCTTATCTCAGGTAGGGAGCCTTTTTGTAATCATTTTTGATATTCTCTATAGTGTGAGTTAATCCTTACTGTGGTTTTCCATCATTGGGTTTTCCTTGTAAATTTGGTGTTACTATGTTTATGTGATGACTTTTAGTTTTGCATTTATTAATGAATCCTTCATGCAGTAGTTGGATATTGTTTTGGTATATGGTTAAAGCTTTTAATTTGGTGATAACTGATTCACCCTCACCCCTCACGGTTGTCTTGTTCAACAATTGGTATCAACACCTAGTCCTTTGGAATAAGTTTAACAGCTTGAAGGAGATCTTGGCAGGTGTAACTAAATGATGAAGCGATCTGAGTTAGATGAAGAATTGAGAGTAGAGACCTCAGAGTCTGAGAATGAAGATATGAAAGAAAATGTCAAGCAGACATGCAAATCTATTCAGAAATTAAGAAACGAACCCCGATCCATATTAAAAAATGAACCACATGAAGAAACCCCATGCACCGAGTGAGCATCATCCGTGTCGGCCGTAATTGATTCCTTAATCGCCCTATCTAGGGCCCCCATTAAAAATACTAAAGCATCCATGTTGCTAGTTTCACCAAACCCATCTGCTTCTAGGAAAATGTCTCTCTTTCCACCCACTTCCCCTTTTACTCCAATGGGTGTTCCACCCTCTCAGTCTGCATATGACATCCCACCTTTTTCCATGATAATGCTCTCCTTCACCTTTTCACAATCTCATACAACGGATGCTTCTCCTTCTACCACCCTTTTTAGTCTCCCTCCAGGTGCTTCTATTGTTACACAAAGTATCAAAAACCCACAGAGTCTCCAAAGTCACTTGAATGCAACAAAGCAAGCCCAACAAGCTAGAAAATAGAAACTGCAAATAAAAATCGTGACAAAACTAACTCCTTAGAAGATTGATGCTTTTTTTAATGAGGAGAATAATTCCCTATTGATTGCTACCATGAAGCCACTAGCATCCAAGCTAGAGGGAGAAATTCAACTAGAAGATTATGACATCAGAGTTGTGGGCCTTGATTTAAGTGAGAATATCCAATGTGACAAACTAGTTCTGGATAAAGCCAGTCAAAATGTGGTCTACATTGATTATGAGAAACTAGACAAAAAATTGAAGAAGTGTGAGGTAGAGTTGGAAAATGTAAAAGACATGGTGGACAGGGTATAGGTAGAGAGCAAGGGAAAATATGTGGAGATGGCTCTCATAAGGAAATTATAGAGTCAGTAGGGGGAAGAAATTAAGTTGCTTGAAGAGGCCCAAAGTAAGGAGGATTGGCTTCATGCCAAAATAGAGAAATTGAAGGGTGAGGTTGTTGTAGAATGTAAGAAAAATGTAGAGTATCAACGCAACCAGGAGAAGATGGACAAGGAAATAACCAAAGTAAATGGTGTACCCAATGAGCTACAAAATGAAATAAGGATGTTGGATCAACAAAAGGACATGTAGAAGGAATTGGCTAGCGTCTGATCTCAGGCTTTCAACGATCTCTAGAAGGCCTAGGAAGAAATAGAAAGGGAGAAACAAGAGAAGAAAGAGATCGAGTATATTTTGTACACTCGTGAAGAACATATCAGGAAGTTGAGTTTCGAGCTCACAAATTCCCTCCAAGAAAAGATCCAAATAGAGGAGAACATTAAGGAAAATGAGTCTACATTCCATCTAGTATTGGCTACAGTACAAGGATTTGGAATCCTCTTGATACTGAAAAGACTGATATCCATGCATTAGGAAATAATCATAGTTGTAGTTGTTGCCCTGAAGCTAGTCTTGTAGTTTTTGAGGGATGCTCATGAATTAAATGAGAAGGTTGGCTTAGTGGTTGACCAAATTCTTCATATATGTGTTCCTTGGGCCACAAAATCAGAGAACCTGATCTCCAAGTTATGTAAGGTCATCAAAGAAGCTTAAGGAGATGTAGGAATTCCTAATCAAAGGGTTTCCTTAAGGAAATCAAGAGAATTAATCAACTACCACAAAGTTGCATCAAAAAGAAAAGATCGCCAAGCAGTGTTGTATAGGAAGGTCAATCAGATCAAGAAGGATTTCAGTATTCTGCTTGATTCTGGATTACCTATCCTTTCCTCACCAAATTGAGGAGTGTTATCAATCAAGCTAATCACATATATGATTAGACTCAAAATTTAGACTTCCATAGCACTCCCAGGTCTAAGGCCATTGCCCACTATTGAGGAAATTGAGAAGGAGATCCTTCCCCTTTCTCGGCTTTATTACCACAACAGGGTTGTTTCATCAAGGTGGGGAGGGGTTTCTTTTAAGGAGGTCCTCAAGTTGGATCAAGCATATGAGATTCTATGAACCCTCATCTGACCCACTGATTAGGATTGGGAATTCCAACACTCTGCCTTTCTTGAACTCTAGGAATTACTAGAGCTCTAGGTTTGTGCGCCTGCAAGCGAAGGCCCCCTATGATTAACTAGAATTGTACAAAAAAATTCCTTTAATCTTGTTTTTTAGTTTTTGTCCCTTACTCTTTTCGGCTTCAAGATCAATCCATACCCAAAGGATGAAGGGTTCTACTACATAAAGGTGCACAATGCACCACGTGGTGGCTACACAGTTTTATTTACATATCGTTTTCCGTTTGGGTGTAAGCTAGGGCACATGTCAGCTTGGCGAGGATTTTCTTCAAAGCTATTCTCACAAATTTGAGATTTCCTACTCACTTAACACATCATCTATTCACTTTGGGTAGTTTGTATTTTTGTGGAGTGATCTCTTCAGGTGGAGTTTTTTTGGGAAGACAGTGAGCATCTTGCTTTTGGGGTGGAACCTTCTAGTTAGCATCATCAATCTTTATGGTTGATCGATCAAAAATTTTCAAAACTGTGCTAAAATCCAATTTTTTTCTAACAAATATCTTCACTAAAGTATCTAAAAGACATTAATGAAGTAGTTGGGACTTAATGAGAAAAGATTGTCATTATCTAATGAAGATCTAAGATCAAATTGTGGGCTATCGGGATTAGGAATTTGGCAGTTTCTACTTTTGGAATGTTTGTGGCTGATGTAGGAGCATCCTTGGTTCTTAGAAATCTTGCATCAACCAAAAATATTTTCATTCAATTTTTTTCTTGTTCAATTCTTGTTTAGTTCAAGTTGGTGGATTCATCATATTTTCTCACTAGACCTAGCGGATCTATGTTTTCATCGTGGGCCTGTTCATTTTCTTTATTCCAAGATTTGAGCATGATTGGATCTTTTCCCAACAAGTTATCACTTTCGGATTTAGTGGCAGTTTCTTGAACTGGCACCAAAATAATTTTCAAGCCTAACGGCTAGTTTGATCGCTTGTCGATCTTTCCCGTAACTTGCAGATCTTGACAATGTGATTCGAATTGTTCCATGGAGTGTTCCTCGGCCTTAATTTAGGTCCACACTTCATCCTATGAACCTGTTGAGGATAAATTCAAATTTGAGGCCAACCTATTTCGTGTGTACATTACATTTTTCTTCATGGGAGATTGTGATGATCTTTGGCCAACACGGAAGATTCTAGACCTACAGATATGATATAAATCTTGTAATAGATCATTTGGAAAAACAAGAAGTTTATTAGCTAGATAAAGATAGATCTGGTATGTAATATTTTCGATCGTGTTAAGCATCACATAGGAATATTGTATTTGAGCATGTTGTATCAGGCCTATGAGCCAAATTTGTAAGTCCGGATGTTGCCAGTTGATTGTAACTAAGATTTCTATTAATGAGAATGTTTGAATATGCATTTTCCTCCATATTTTGGGTTGCTTCTATTGTGTGACTCTTGTTGCATGGTCCAGATTGTTCTCTTTGAGGACCCTCCTACCGTGGCTACACCAAATTGGTATCAGAGTGAGATTCGTTTCGTGAGAGATCGTCAGAGTTTGTGAAGTCATGTTGAAGATTTGTTGTGGGGTGGCGGACTGAGGATCTTACCTGTAGCTACAGAGGACTTGTGTAAATATGGTGGGAAGAGGAAATGTTAGAGGAAATGGAGTGCATGGAAATGTAAAACCAACTTTAATGGAGATGTTGAGAGGAATTGCTGCAAGATTAGATGTAGTTGAAATGGCCCAGAGGAGAGGTCGACTAGTTGATGATGTGAGTGATGAAGAGGTAGAATTATAGGAAGAAAGGGAAACAAAAGATCAACCTGGCTTGGATCAGGGAGAAGAGAGGTTCATATGAGCCCTAACTAGAGCAAACACCAAACCCCATTTCAATCCACTAGATTATAGAGTTAAGTTGGATTCAGATGAATTGCTAGATTGGATAATAAAGATGGAAAAATATTTTTATTTTGAAGGTACCACTGAAGACAAGAAGGTGAAATTTTCTTGTACAAAGATGAAAGGACATGCATCCCTTTGGTGGGAACACTTGTAGAAAGATAGGAAAAGAAGAGGAAAGAAGAAGATAAAATCATGGGATTAGATGGTGAATAAGTTAAAAACAAAGTTTATGCCTACATATTATCGAATCAGTTTGTTCTGGAAGTTGCATAATTTAAAGCAAAAGGAGTCAAGTGTGATGGAGTATACTGAGGAGTTCTACAAGTTGAATATTATATCAGGACATTCAGAGGATGAGATCAAGCAAGTAGCTAGATATGTGAATGGATTGAGGTCATATATACAAGATGAGATTAGTTTGATCAAGTTGCAAAGTGTGGAAGAGGCATATCAATGTGCCCTACAAGCAGAAGAGAAGTTGAATAAAAGACATGAGCAGAGATAGAGAGGAAGAAATTTTACTGGAGGAGGAAGAGGATCTTTTGTAGATCAGAATAAAGATAAGGAAGTCAGAAAGAATGATGATTCATACCATAGAGGTGATGGAAAATCTTATTGGGGAGGAGGATATGGTGGTTAACAGAATGAGGGGTATAGAAAAGATGATAGAGGACAGGAGAAAAGAGTATTCAAGGGAACTTGTTTTAAGTGTGGAGGAGAACATAGGGAATTTGAATGCAATCAAGGAGAGACAAGAAGAAAGATAAAGAATAATAGAATAACAACCTTTTTTGAGGAAGATCATGCTAGATCATAACAAACTGAAAGATGGAGAAGTGTTGGTGAATAGAAGAAGATTTTTTCAAAGTGAGATAGAGAAGGAACTGGTGTAGAGAAAGAATTTGTTTCAGACCAGATGCAAGGTAGCTGGTAAATGTTACAAAGTGATTGTTGACAATGGAAGTTCTGAGAACCTCGTTGTTGAAGAAATGGTGACCAAATTGAAGTTGGAAATATTGAAACACCCAAAGCCCTACCAGATAACATGGATTCAACATGAGCATAAGATATTGGTAAGTGAACAATGTTTGGTGAAATTGAAGATAGGAAATTATCATGATGAAGTTTTGTGTGATATCATGACTATGAATGTATGCCATGTTTTTTTGGGAAGGCCTTGGCAGTATGATAGACAAGATATTCATGATGGGAAGAAGAACAAATATACCATTGTTTCTAATGTGATGAAGCATACTTTCTTGCCATTGGAGGATGTTCCTAAAGCTGAGGTTTGTACGAGTGCTAGAATTTTTTTGGTTGATGGAAGGAGATTTTTGGATGGATTCAAACATGAAAACATGTGTTATGCCTTGGTTCCTAAGAATGATAAAGACTTGAAGCGTGTAGAACAACAACCAGAGGAGATAAAGGAGTTGTTGATTGAGTATGAGGAGGTCATTTCAAATAATTTACTTGATAGATTACCACCTGTGAGGAGTATTAGTCATTGCATGGATCTAATTCCTAGAGCTAGTTTGCCTAATAAAGTAGCACACTGGATAACACCGACAGAGAATGAGGAGTTGAATAGACAAGTGCAAGATTTTTTGAGGAAGGGTTTGATTAGAGAAAGGTTAAGTACATGTGCAGTACCTATTGTGCTAGAACCTAAGAAGGATGGACAATGGAGGATGTGTACAAAATCTCGAGCCATAAACAAGATCACAGTGAAGTATAGATTTCCTTTGCACTGGATGGATGGCATTATGGATTGTTTGAGTGGAGCTAAATAATTTACAAAGATAGATTTGAAGAGTGGATATGACCAAATTAGAATCAGAGAAGGGGATGAGTGGAAGACAACATTCAAGACAAATGAAAGATTGCATGAGTGGCTGGTGATTCCTCTTGGACTAAAAAATGCACCGAGTAGTTTCATGAGGCTGATGAATGAGGTATTGAAGAAATTCTTGGGTAAGTTTGTGATTGTTTACTTGGATGACATCTTTATTTTCAGTAATAGTAGAGAAGAACATTTGTTGCATATAAGACAAATTTTGCAGAGGTTGAGAGAAGAGCAGAGAAGAGCAGTTGTTGATAAACATTAAGAAGTGTAGTTTCATGAAGGAAGAACTGATATATCTAGGATTTGTGATATATGTGGATGGATTGAAGATGAAACCCGAGAAGGTAAGAGTAATTGTTGAATGGCCTACATCGGAAAGCATTGGAGAGGTAATATTATTTCATGGATTGGCTAGTTTCTATGGGAAGTTCATTAGGAATTTTAGATCTATTTGCAATCCTATGACATAAACAATAAGAGGAGATAAGAAAGATTTTAGGTGGACATCTGAAGCAAAACGAAGTTTTGAGTTGTTGAAATAAAAGGTGACTAAGCAGCCTGTGTTGGTTTTACTAGACTTTAACAAGGTGTTTCAAGTAGACTGTGATGCAAGTGGAGATGCAATTGGAGCAGTATTGAGTCAAGAAGGGAGACTCGTAGCTTATTTCAATGAGAAATTGAATGATGCTAGGAGCAGATATTCAGTGTATGATTAAGAGTTCTATGCCATAGTTCAATCCTTGAAGAAGTGGAGACATTACTTTCTACCTAAGGAGTTTGTGTTGTATACGGATCATCAAGCATTGCAGAATTTGAACAGTCAAGGTAAGTTGAATCAGAGACATATGAGATGGGTAGAATTCTTGCAGAGTTATACTTTTTTTTTTAAGAATAGGAGTGGAAAGTCAAATAGAGTTGATGTTTTGAGTAGTAGAAGGAATTTACTGATGGAGATGAGAGTGGAGGTATTAGGCTTTGATGAATTGAAGAACTTGTATGAGGAAGACCCAGATTTTTCAGAACCTTGGAGAGCTTGTAAAGAACTAGTTTTCGAGGATAGGAGTCAGTGGTTGGATTATTTCCTTCAGGAGGATATGTTGTTTAGAGGGAATCAATTTTGTATACCCCAGAGTTGAATGATTGATAACTTGGTGAAAGAAAATCATAGTGGAGGATTGTCAGGACACTTTGGAATTGATAAGAAAACAACGTTGGTAAGTGAGAATTACTTTTGACCATAGATTCGTAAGGATGTTAGGAAATTTTTGTAAAGTTGCAGAGTTTATCAAGTTGCAAAAGAGAGTAGTCAGAATATTGGATTGTATAAGCCTTTGATAGTTCTGGAGAGACTTTGGGAGGATATCAACATGGATTTCATACTTGGTTTGTCGAAGACACTAAGAGGTAATGATTCTATATTTATGTTGGTGGTTAGATTTTCTAAAATGAAAAATTTCATACCTTGTAAGAAGACAATAGATGTAGTACATGTAGTAGACTTTTTTTTCAAGTGGTCAGATTACATGGATTAGCTAATAGTATTGTTTTAGAAAAAGATACAAAGTTTTTTGGTTATTTTTGGAGGACACTTTGGAAGAAGTTAAAGAAAGATTTGATGTTTAGTTCTAATTTTCACCAATAGACTAATGGATAGATAGAGGTAGTACATAGGAGTTTGGGGAATTTGTTGAGATGCTTGGTGGCAGAGAAGACCGAAAGTTGATAATTAGTCCTTGCACAAGTAGAGTTTGCTTACAATAATTTACTGAACAGGAGTACCAGAAAGACACCTTTTGAGATTGTTACTGGAGTTCATCCTACAGGTATATCAGAATTGTGATACATTAGTAAGGAAGGTAAAAGGAGTGTTGAAGTAGAGGAATTTGTAGAACATATGAAGAAAGTGCATACTCAAGTGAAGGAGCAATTGGAAGATATGAACCAGAAGTATAAGGAGTGAGCAGATGAAAAGATGAGACATGAGGAGTTCGAAGCTGGAGATGAAGTGATGGTATATTTAAGGAAGGAAATATTTCTAGTTGGCACATACAATAAGCTCAAGATGAGGAAGTTTGGACCCTATAATATTTTGAAGAAATTTGATTCAGGAAATGCATATGAAGTAGAGTTATCGGATGGCATGGGTATATCACCTATATTCAACATTGCAGATCTACATTAGTACCATGAAACAAAATTCAGTGAAGACAGTAAAGAAAAATTAGAAAATCAATTTCCCAAACAACAATCAAATGAGATTGAAGAGATTCTGGATATCCGAGATGGGAGGAAAACTCATGGAAGACAATACAAAGAATATCTTATGAAGTGGAAAGGAAGACTAGTGGAGGATTCTTCTTGGATTTCTCAAGATGAGGTAGACCATCTTGGTTTTCCTTTAGCTCCAGGAATGTGAGGGACTCAATTTTCATTAACGTCAGATTTTTGATGTAGGAGCATCCTTGGTTCTTGGCAATCTTACATCAACCAAAA
>VDFB02256132.1:146858994-146972820 GCA_007258455.2 Sequoia sempervirens
TATAGAAGCAATCTAGTTAAAATGTTTGTGTTCTAACATTGGCTTTGATGCAGGAATGATTACTATTTACTGTGACAATCAGAGTGCTATATGTTTGGCAAAGAATCCTACTTTCCATGCTAGGATGAAACATATAGATGTACAGTATCACTTTGTACGAGATATGGTGGAGGATGGGAAGGTCTCTTTGGAGAAAGTGGATACTCTGGAGAATGTTGCAGATGCATTGACGAAGCCTATGAGCACAGACAAGTTCAGGTGGTGTGCCAGTTTGATTGGCCTCTTGGTCCATGAATTTCAGTAGTTTTATTATGCTCTAGAGGTGTCAGTAAGATCTTCGTCAAGTGGGAGCTTGTTGGAATATGTGCCTCAATCCTTACTGACATGGAACTCCTAAAGGGAAAAGTTGCTATGACATTGTTCATGTCTGGGTGACTAACTGTTTTGAAGCTCTTGAAATATTCAAATCGCTATGACAGGGTTGAAGTCTTGCCGACAAGTCTATCACTATGACCTTGTGTGTTTGCTGTGACCTTTTGGCGAATGGAAACCTTCGGGCTACAGTGTGATCTTATCGGGCGTCAGGGAGACTTGGCCGAAGGGTCTATTGTCGGTATGTGGTCTCATTAACAGTATCCGGCTCTATCGGTGAAACAAGAGTTTTGATAACATGTCTCTGCGAGTATGCAAGGTCTCGCCGACTGGGATGTAAAGCTATCGGGGTAACATAAAGGTCACGGGGAGATGTCTCAGCGATGCAGCTAGGTCATACTGACTGGAGTATGCCTTTGCGGTGACAAAAGACTTCGTTGAGAAGTCTTGGAAACTTGGGTAAGTCACAATGATGGTGTTCGGTAAGACTTGGGCCGCTCAGAGAAAGGTCACGGCGAAAGACATGAGTCTTGTTGATAGTATGTGACATTCGGTGGAAGCTTTGTCTTTCGGTATGAAGTCTCACTGAAACCGTGAGGTCTTGCCGATAGTAGTAAGGCTTTGGTGTAGCATGCAGTGGTCGATGGGAAGTCTTGGCGAGATTGGTATGTCTTATCGATAGTATTTCTCATTGATGTGACTTCTGACTTCGATATGAGTCTCACCGAAATGCAATTGTCACGCCGAATGGAAATCACTCAACGGCATGACTCGAAGACTTCGATATGAGGTCTTGGCGAGATCGATATGAGGTCTTGGCGAGATCGATATGTCTTGCCGATGGTCTCTCTGAGTTCGATATGACTTATGGTTTTCAGAATGAGTCTTGTCAAATGAGAATTCTCTTGCCGATAGGAATGAAATAAACTTCGATGGTTTTGGTATGACTTGTGGCTTTCGTTATGATGACTTGCCGACTATTGGGACTCTTGGCGATATCGATAGAGAAACTTTGTGGCATCGGGGAGACACTGTTAGTGTCTCACCGATATGCCAACAAAGTTTGACCCCCTTGGACTGTGTGACCAGCCTATGTGGCATCCTGCTGGACCAATCAGAGGAAGCAGTTTTCAAATGGATGACAGTTGGTTTTTTGCATCAGTTGCAACACTGGAAAAACTGCATGCAAGGAAAAATCATCTGCTCGAAAGGAAACTGTCTATGATTGGAAATGGTGGATAAGGATGCACAGAAGACAAAATCAGAATGTGAATAGAATAAAAGAAAATTGATTCTGATTTGAAGGAGGGGATGAGTTGAGTCATTTTGTTGAGAGAGCATTTATGTAACTAGATGAACAGTGAATGAAGCTACAGTAAAATACCAGAGAGTTGTATTTCTGATTGTATGTAATTTTGTTGTTACTATAATACAAAGAGATTTAGCTTGTGTGGTGGGTTATTTTTCGAAAGGGTTTTCCCATGTAAATATGTTGTTCATTGTCTTATTGTATTTGCTCTATTTCTGTAAATCTTTCATGTGTGTCTTAATTGGATTGTAATTTGAAAAATTAAAATCCCTGCATTGCATTCTTCCTTGTGGATTTGACATTAGGAAAGTGTTTCCATACCTCTTCTTTCCTTACACTTAATCCTATCCAATGCAACAAATAACTCATAACAACCTAAGACACAATCATTAAATAAATTCCAACTAGATAAGATAAGTGATAACTAATGCTTAACTAGAAAGATTACTCCCTAGGAACTAACTGGACTTAACAATGTAAATAGGACCTAGATAGGTAAAACACATATTTACACCAACATCCCCAATTAAGTACAACTTATGGAGTACTTATGCAAATGACACAAAGATGGGGCCTGACTATGAGGCCATGTTAGGTACCCATGTACAAATGAAAATGAAATCTCTCACAAATAGAGAAAAGGAGAAAACCCAATGGGACAAAACTCCTCCCCAAAAGAGAGATAAGATACAATAATTCTCTCCATCAAAAAATTAGAGGAAAAAACCCCATTTGAGGGAAAAGATTCACCCATAAGAGAGACAAAGAAGAGACCATTCAACCCCCCTTAATGAAAAAGGTTCATCACAAGTCCAATCAATCTCCATCCAAAGAAAGGATGACAAGAGATACTATATAGTCCCCAATAATGAGATAAAATTCTAGAAAGAAGCATTGGAAGCACACTTACAGTGGAGTATGTTCACTAGAATCCTTAATTCGATAAGAAAAAGAAAGATAAATTTGTTTGCTAGAAACCATATTAGAGTCACTCAAGGACTCAAGTCATAACCATAATAAAGTAACAACAAATTTGATGACAAGGAACACAAGAAAACTTGCAAACTGGCATAACCCTGGAATATGTGAAGCAATAGTCGATTGAGAAATGATTTGGAAGTAAATTGAAGCATAAATATCAAAATTGCACCCTCCTAACTGTCAAAACATCCAAGTAATCACCAAAACACCCTTTGGGGAAAAAATAAAATAAAGATCAAGCTGGGATAGATACAAGAAAAAGTTTGTGGATGGAAATGTAGAGCTCCTCAATACCTTTCCAACATCACAAGAATCATGAAAATTAGAGATCATGGAAAAACATTATGAGATCAACAACCATAAAATAAGATTTGACTTCAACCAATAATAAATTTTGAAAAAAAAACAAAATTATACAAAAATGACGAAACCACATTTATGATGATATCTCATTTGAAATATTTTGCCTCGTGTATTGCAAGTTATTGCAAAACAAGAAAAGGCATGTTTGAGGTCATTTGAAGACTAAACAGGTGCAAAAATTATGCCCCCTTGGGGTTGGCAGTTGGTCCACCATGTGACTGTAGGTCAATCTATGGGTTTTTAAAAAGTGTCGCCACCTAGTGGTGGTGGTGTCTTTGGCAGGTGGTGGAGTGGGGGCAAGGAGAAAAGGCTATTCCATTGGGGGGTTAGCCACTCTCGCTAAGGCAGGACCATGAGCTATACATCCCAACAAACCAAGGGTAGTAGGTAGATATATGGTCAAAGGTGATACCATGTAGGAGCTGATATATAGCTCTAATACTATGTAGGAGTTTATGGTGAACTCCTCAACACCCCAAGATCACCTGCAAGAAAAAATAACTTCCACAAGATAGATGGCACAAATATCATGCTATGATTAAGGATGCAAGAATGCCAAAATGACAACGAAGATGAATATGGCAATGTACATATGATGCCTTGCTTATATATGTAAGGTGAGGAATAGGATTAGATAGGATCATTACAATTGTCTTAATCATATCACATGAGACAACTAACTCATAACAACCTAGGACATAAGCATTAAATAAATTCCAACTAGATAAGATAAATGAAAACTAATGCTTAACTAGAAAGATTCCTTCCTAGGACCTAAGTGGAATTAACAATATAAATAGGACCTAGATAGGTAAAACACCTATTTACACCAACACACACAACTCAAGTGTTTTACATGTTCATGCATAATTGTTTTGTAAGAATGTTTGAATTTACATAGGTTTGAGAAGGAAATATACAATATCATAACTAACAACTAATCATATTCATCATACAAGTAACAACCTACATAAATTTATGTGTTGTATTCATAAAGGTATAGAGATGAGACATTTGTTTGAGTATTTCATGAAATTCATAGAAAACATATCTCAATCATCACATTACATACAAAGAATGAGACTTCAGAAGGAAAAATACTATATTTAAAATTGATAAGAGGTGTTTTTACAGTGATACATAATCTAAAACCATTTGATATTTTCTTGTAAACTAAAACATAGTGTTTACTACAGCATAAAATTGAGTTTGAGTTACAAAACTTAACCTCCTTAAAATAAAAAAGAGGTTTGTATTAGTTACAATCCATTGTTTTTGACTAGTTAGAACTACCCTCAAAGTGAACCTAAGCATCCACTTTAGTTGTTCCTAACTCCACAAAATCTAGCAACATGATATAAGGATGAAATAAAAAATCTATTCACTAATTTGTTTTGTCAAACTTCTCCTTGGGCAGTGAAAAATGGTTTGCCTATTTTTACTCCATTGAAGACTCCAAGTAAGCCTTGGTGAACTGAACCTTGAATTTTCTAACTTTCTTCTACTTTGTTGGCTCTTAGAAAGACTTTAAGATGCTTGCTTACACTTCTAGATATTTGTAAATGACCCTCAAGCTAATTTAACTATCCCCTATATCTTATCATCTACTATCCAAGTAATCCAATTAGTTCTAAATTCTCTCCAACTACTCACAATTGCTCTTCAATTCATCAAACTCCCACTTGAAAGATAATAGGGCATGTGTTGAATGAGTTTGAAGTGGAAGTATATTTTTACAACATAGGAATACGGTCTCCTTGAATGTTCTCTCTCTTTTGAAGACATCAAACTTGCTGACCATCATCCCATATCTTCCCCGTACTATTACTTTCTCTTCACTGTCTCATTGTTTGATGAAGTAATGTCTTCTTTTATGATTGATAGAATACTTGCAATGAGATGAATAACATGAATTTATTTTCTTATACACCTTATTTCAATCCTTTAATTGACCTTTACTAACTGTGACCTACAATATTATCATTTACAATCTTTTTTGATAAGGCCTTAAACCATTGTTATCTCATCATGCCATCACAGTGGAGAGAAATATTAACAGACTATTATGATACTACCTTTTGACTATCCTCTTCTTTATCTTTTGAGCGATACCATGATCCTTATGATTACTCACTAGAATTTCCTCACAAATTAATCTCTTCACTCTTCATGATGTCTTTAAAAGGGGTATGTGCAGGATCATGATGGGCCAAAAAGTGGCGATATGATGGGTTTTTGTAGGGTATGTGGCTAACGACTTTTTTTTTACCCAAAATTGATGAAAGGAAAATGGTTTTTAAAGGAGATTCTTAGCTTTCCACCAATATAAATGATGCTTTACTTTGAATTTAATTAATAATTATTATTTATTTTCTATTTGAATTACAACTAAAGTCCTGATTGATAGGTTGATTGAAAAACATCTATAGCTTTCAAACAGTATCACATTTTTTGAATCTAAAACATGCGTCACATTTTATGTTTCGTATATTATAGGATTAAAAAAAATGAATTTCATGAATTTTGACCAAGTTAAGGTGGTTAGACATGATTTTTTATTTTTTAAAAGTTGCAATAAAAATTCATAATTAATTATTTAGTTGGAAAAATTACAAAAAAATATGCATCACATCGGGACATGAGTCCTCTACTTATATCTAAAATCTTATAAAAAGATATTATCATTTTATTGTGGCTAGGGTGGTCAGAAAAACACCTACTTATTTTTTCCCTAAAATTTAAGTATTATTGCATTGTAATTTTAAATTTTCACCAACTAGATTTTTTTATTTTAAATAAACCTAGTAGTTTAAAAAATACACTCAATTTTCTACAAATTCTATTCTTAAATATTTTTCAAATTATATAGATAACTTATTCAAATTTTTACGTCAAGTTGCCTAACTTTGATTTTTCTAAAATTTTTGCCACTTAAGGGCTTGTTTTTTCCATGATGATCTTGCACATACCCAAACACCTAATCAAAAACCATGGAATTGTCATATTTCTTCTCACTAATATTTACCACTATCATAATAGATGTAACTCTCAACATTGCTAGAAACCTTTTCTTTGTTCATCTTGTTACTATGTTTCCTTTGAATGACTTCTCTATCAATTCTATGTTTCTCAATTTCTTATGCATGCGTTTGACCTTGGATAACCCCTATCAAGCCCTATAATCTAGTCCTATTCACTTGAGCTGCCATATAATCCCTTAGCACAACTACTTATTTGGTGTTAACTTCATTTAATGTACGTGATATCATGGTTGACTATCTCATGTTACACAATCCAATGCCAAGCCTTTGCTAGTGTGTTGACTATCACTCAAAACTCCAAGTTCCTTTTATGTATATTGCGCTATCCTCTATTTGTTGGACTAATTGCTATGTCTCCCTTCAGATTTGGGACATGGATTTTCTTAGATCTCTGGTGTTTGTATCAAGCGTTTAAAATAGGTCAATCTTTTGGTACAATGAAAAACATGTTCCAACAAATGGTATCAAAGTTAGGTCATTGGTTTGAATACCCTCAGGTGATGCTAAGGCGGGGATTGTTAGACGAATCACCAACATCTCCCTTTAGATTTGGGACATGGACTAACTGCCTCTCATGGATTTTTTTATCTTTGGTATTTGTATCAGACATTAACAAGTCGATGTTTTGGCACAATGTGAAACGTGTTCCAATACTATCATTTTTCTTGCTTTGTCCTTTTGAAAATAGAAATGTATATTGGTCTTATAGGTTTCTCAATCCTTTTGAACATAGGACTCTATAGTGGTTGTATAGCTTGCTCTGTACTTTCAAATGTAGGATTGTCCAGTGGTCTTATAGATATATCTATCCTTTTGAATATAGGTTTTTATAGTGGTATTATAGCTTGATCTATCCTTTTGGAACATAGGACTATGTTGTGGTCTTATGGCACCATCCTCTATCATTTTCAAATCCTCAACTAATAGATAATCTACAATATTTCCATCATTTTCTTCTTCAATGTCTTTATCTAAAGGACTTATGGCAAGGACTAATGGAAATGAATCATAAATTTTACCCATTATTCATGTCCATCATACCTTCAAAATGATCTTCAATATCCTCAAGGTTGTCATATCTCAAAGAATCATAAATTTTTTTCATGCTTTGACTTATATTCTATCTTACTACCCCTTGAAAATGATGATAATGAACACACAAATTATATGACTATTTATCTTTTGGTTAATGCCAACATTGTCTTGTAATTCTTTAGGGATATCATGTTTATTCACTTAGGATGGAAGTATATGGCTATCATGCTTCCTTTCTAGCTTGACATGACTATCCTTGGTTTATGATTTGACCTTATTGTCTTTCTAATGCATGAAACCCTGTTTTGAATGTCATACTCAAAGGTCTCTATCACTATCCATTCTATCCTCTTCATGTATTGAGGATTGAAATGTATGTTTTCCTTTTATTCATGCATGCACATACTTCATGCTCTTTCACAAGGTTCTATTTAGAATTTATTTCTTGCACAAGGTTAGAAGGTCTCATGCAAATAATTATTCATCTGTCATAGTGATTATCCTGTGGTGTTTCATGGTCAATGTCCTTATGTTATATGACTAAAATAAACTTCATGAACTCTTATAAGGTTGTCACTTCTTGTTTTAAATTTTACCTTGCATGCTTTACCTTCTAACCATTCTTAAGCATGGATTTTCAAAGGTATATCAAACTTTCAAAGATCTTTCCATTGTCTCTACTCCTTTAACACTATCATATCTTTTTCACTATTTTGTCTTAAGGATCTTACCTTATTAAAAGCTTCATTATGGCTGTTATAATGATTCTCCCTCAAATATCGTATGAATATCATTATAACTTTAATCTCATGAAAATCCCTAAGGCTTGTTTTGAAGAATTATTTAAACCAAGTGCAAAATAAGCTAACAATTTTATTTTTTGACAATAAATAAGCTAACAAGTTGAAGGGTGTGAGAGCCTTAATAGGTTTATTAGACTCCATGCTTAGTATATTCGTTGCAAAGTTCAATGTGCAAAAATAAGTGATGAAAGGGAAGTGTGGAATGTTGGAGACATGACTCACATATGTGCTCAATGGCACAACTCAAGACACCCTCTTGATTATTATTGATTTAGGCCTCCTAAAATGATACATAAGAAAAAATGCAATATTGTTAAGTCTAGATGCAAAAATCAATCATTTATCATGTACACTAATTTTACCAAAAATGACTATCCAAAAGTTAAATTAAATACAAATTTGAATTCTTTACAAAAATTTGAATACTTGTTAAAAGAAAGATTGTAAAATTTTGACAATCAAGCTACAAGTTTTGCCCCATCGAAGTCATGTTACAACTATGACTTTCAGAAGCCAAAAGACCAATCAAAATGACAATTTGTAAAAATATTTGTCAGAGAAAGAATTTTCTGTCAATTATTTACACTTGTAGAAAGGCCCAACCATTGACAAGTTATACTAAAATAAATAAAAATTCCCCTTGCATGCAATTTATGATAAACTTCTTGTCAGCGTACACGTCAAACAATTTGCTAACCACATCTTAGCAATTAACGAACCATCAGTGGTTAATTGCCACAACATGTTATGAATAAAATAAATCCTTTCTAGTGACGTGCCTTTGAATGGCTATAGCCTATAGTGGAGACCGTGAGGAGGGCATTGACTAGGTGTGGGATGCTATTTGGAGCCATTGGAGAGTGTTGTTGAATGATTATGTGGGCCCATATGGGGTTTGGAGCCCGAGCCTAGGGCCACATTTTGGTATAGAGTCCAATGTGTGGTGAGTGGGGCTCCTATGAAACTATGCTACCTTCCCAGCTGGAAGACAATAGGGGTTTGTGAGGTAAGCTTAGTGTCTTGGTTTACTGGAGGGAAGGCACAAGGAGGTGCAATGCACGAACAACAACAAAACCGTCGTTATGTAGATTTACACTAACATCACTAAGGTGGAATCGAACAACATAATATGCACAACCACTGTTGGGTACGTGACCTGCTTGTGTTTGGCAAAGTCGACTGGGATGAGTAGGTCATTTATTGGGAAGCTTGGCATTGATCAATTCCTTTATCATCTTGTAGATAAGAAAATATAAAATGCAATGTGTTACGAGACTTTTTCCTCCTAGAAGAAAAAGAATAAAAGAGAATAGAAGTCAAATAAGAATTAATGTAATAGTTCTTGTGAAAGAAAAAGTAATAAAATAATAATAAGAGTTTTCATGGGATATTAAAGGGTATGTCGGTTGGAACTATCTTTTTGTATTGTATAAAAACTATCCTTTTGTATTGTATAAAAACTTGTGAAAACTAAATTATTGGCACAGACAGAAAAGCAGGAAAGTAAAGAAGAAATTGCTGGAAAGGTTGCTGAGAGTGAGATTTTGGGTAAGTAGGCTGTGGGCATTGGAGGGGGGGCAGGCACATAGAGTGTGTCCAACTTGGGGTACAGAGTGCACCTACATTGTCCTGGACAGGGCTGTTGTGCATGTTGAGTACTTGTACTCTGGAGCATGCTGTGTAGATGCTTGAGAAGCATCTTGTTTGGTTCTGAATAAGACCCCATTTGGTTCTGGATAAGAACCTGTTCCTCCTCAATTGCTCACAGACAGAAGACACTGAATCCAAATCCACTCCAGCAATCTATTGGACTATCTGCACATTTTAAAAATAGATAAGTATTTATTAATGCATGATTAAATTATCCCAGGAATAAAAATTGTTTAAATCTTTTTGTATTTGCTGTGCAATAAAGTGAAATTAATGATTATTCTCTAGTGTAATTGAATGTAATTGTTGATTAATTTATTATATTCAATTTAATTTCAACTATTGAATCGAGTATTAAATATTATATTAAAATTTTGTGCACATAAACTTTAGAAATTAATGTATGAAATCATTTAATTGCTGCATTTTAAATTTGAGAATTAGCCATTCCTTAGATCTCTATGGCATAATTCTCCTTGGTTTCACTATAAGCCTCCCTCAAAACAACAAAATAATGCATGTTGATGTGAATGAATGGGCACTATAACTATATGAAGCGCCATGTGGGACCTTTCCTCGGTGGCCCAAATATGAGTGCTGGTCAATTTGTGTTGCGCTGCTCGAAAATGTCTCAACAAATAGTGCTTCAATGGAATTAAAGGCAGAAAATTCAAGAGCCTCATCTACAAAGGGGCAATGCGTTGCAGTGCCGCCAAGACTATAGATGTTTCATGGTGTGAGGAATGAGATTTGGAAATCTTTTTCGACCAAAGAAAGGGGCAACCCACAGAGAGCCCACAAACCTACTTTGTGCTGGTGATGAAGCGAAATCGCCTATCTGTGGAGCAACAACCAAACCGATGAATATTGCAGAGGATCAAGTCTTTCAGGCTACTATTATTGTTCAAGGAAACATCTCGGACCTTGAATGGGTGAACTGAATAGCAGGTTAGGTCGGGCCAAGTCTTTAACATTGGGTCTCTCCTCTGATGAGGATATGAGCAGTTTTGCAAACAATAGATTAACTTTCACCGCCTGCAAACTTTTCTTTCACCTTGCAAAAAGCCAACATAGATAAATCGCCTAGAAAATCTCGACCTGCAAGAAAAAAATGTAACCAAAGAACCCTCCAACGATGGGATTTAACTTGAAAATAGGCTGAAATGGCCAAAACTTTTTTACAAATATGGATTTTTATCTGAAAGATGAAATGGGTAGGGGGTCATTTGACCCTCTGCCGATTTTCATTTTCTTTTTCGTCAAAAAATCCATACAGTACAGAATCTTATACACCATACAATGTAGGATATAATGTATAGAGCAAAAAATTAAAGTTACCATTTTTTCGTCAAACAAAAGGTATTTATTTGTTTCCTAAATCTTTTAGATACAATGGTAGTGTTTGTTTGGTTCCATGACCTTCCATTGATAGAGTTCTATATCAGATTCAATTGTGAGAAAGAGACATGCAAACTTGGATAGAGAACTAATATGTGAGAAACCAAGAAAGTCAATCAATATTTATGTAAAGATTTAACCAACACCTTCAACCAAAACTAGCTCTCCTACCATGTTGCGATTAGTCAAAGTCAAAATGTACAATATCATTCTACAAGTGAAACCAAATTAGCACAATAGAAATTTATATTATATACAAATGAGAGTTTGTAAAATACAATGATGAACCTTGCATATATAGGCAAGGATGAGGAAGAGAGAAGATAGGAATAAATGACTAACTACCCCTCCAAAAGTGCACTACCTATCAGCTCACTTGACAAGTGTTTAAGTGAGTGTCAAGTGTGCATGAAAGAGGTATCTCAAAAAGTGAGGACACAAATCTCAACCACATGAGGTGATACATAAGGAAAAAATACCAAGTAAATTTAAGCTAAGTGTGAATAGATCAATCTTAGAAGGGAAATATCTTAACTAGATATGTAAAGGCATTGATTATACTAAAAAATGTATACTAGATCTAGTTGAATTTATGAGGGATGTGAGACCAATCCTCTAAAAGAAGAATATGCTATAAAAGGATATATTTTGAAGGGCTTGAAGAAGTCATGGATCTAGGTCCAAAAATTTTGGGCTTTGGGGAAGAACCAAGAAAGACACTTAAAATAATTGAATTCCCCACAGAAAGGCAATGAGGATGAAAAACAGAGAAAAAAAAAGTAATCTAGAGCCCATTGGAAGACCTTGGAAAAAAATAAATTCGACGAAGTGGGCCAATTTAGGTTATAAAATAGTCAACTAGATGGTAGAAAAATTACATTGTCAAACTAATACTAACAATTGTAGATGTTATCATTTATTTAACATAAGAACCATAGGAAAGTGGGGAGAGAGCAAAAATTATTTGTACCAAGGTTTATAATTAGAGGAAGTAGTGTTTGGATCCCACTTCATATCTTTACACTAGGTCCTAAGAGAAATTATAACAATTTTGTTAACCATATCAGCCAAAATTGCCCCTATGAGTATATCAGAAGTTTCATGATCCTTATTAGGGAAATTAAAATTTCCAAGAGATTCATTGAATCTTTCATGTTTGGTAGGGTTTGAATCCCTTTCTTGTGAAATCTCAAGGAACACAACCATGTTAGCATTGCCAACAAGCAATATTGGTCTTGCAAAATTGAGGACCACTAGATATTCTCTTACTTGATGGAGAGTCCATTATGGAATCTATAACCATTCAAGAAGACCTAGCGGTTCATGGATTCCCAAGATTTCCAAATATATTTTATCACAAAATTACCTTGAGTTTTTATCTTATCCCTCACTTTGAGAAGGATTTGAAACCTAATCCCCTTACAAGCAAGCCATCTAGAAGGATGACCAGAGGCAACGTAATGTTGCCCAATAATTTTCTAGGCTTCCTCACCTTGATGGGAATAGATTATAATGAACTTAGTGAAAAGAAAAAAATATTGGTTTTGCTAGATAAATTTCCCGTACCTCCAAAGTCTCGAGGAAAAAAACCTTCTAGGCCACGCAATGAATTTATTTGTGATTTTCTTAAGAAACCCAAATAAAATCAATAAAAGAAATTCAACTTCATGCAAGAGGTTTTAGAAGGAGCCCAATGTGAGGAATAATGTGCATGAGTTGCTACAATAATATTAGAGAAAAAAATAAAATTTCCTTATAAAGGAGGGGTTTTGTGGTCTAGTATGCCATTTTTTTAATTTTTTGTAAGAAAATATTGCCATAGGGATAACTATTAGGCCTAGAAAGCAAAGGAGATGTCTAAGAATTTATAAACTTCTCTATGAATAATATATTTCCAAACATAAGAGCTAATCTCAGAAGGTTTGAGGAGGAATAATTTATTGTAACATTGAATCTTATGCCATTGAATGATATAACCATAAATTTATAAAAAATATAAAGGAACTTAATCACAAACTATTTAATATTTGATTCCTCTTCTAGGAGAGTGAGGAACGAATCACCACAAAATTTCCATTAACAAGATGAGATAAGGAATTAGGAAAGGGAATAACTTTGATAATCCCTTGAGCCATGAAATGAACCAAAAGGTAACAAACCTTGAAAAGCGACTTTGAAATGAAATAGGGTTGAATAAGGGTTTTTCCTTGGTCAAACCCCATCTTGGTAAACAAACCTTGAAATGAAATAAAGCATGAAAGAGGGAATGGACAATGAACAAAGCTATGCTACCACTCAACAAATCCTTGAATGAAGCTTTGATAATGTAGATCTTAGGAAGTCTGCAACTTGCATGAGATGCCTAAATTGGATGTGGATCTTAACACTTGAATAATTCTTTGAAATGATACTTTGAATGCTTGACTTGATCATGAAACCTACATTACTTTCAATGTTGTAATAAATCTCTGATATATTTGCTCTTGAATGCCCTTAATCATAAAATTTTCCATACTTTTGATCACCTCAAATTGCTAGGTGAAACATAGTGAAATAATATTTTATTTATAGGTATGTATCCTTAATTTCCCGAAATTCAAATATCACACACTTGCATTGAATTATAGATTTGAAATCATTAAAATACTGCCAAAAACATAATTTAAATTTAGGTCCTAAGGTTTAGGGAGGACCCATTGGCCCATGAGAAAATGTGTCCCAAGTCCATAAACTTGGAACACACATTGCTCAATGTAAAGTGTTATGTTTAGGCATTAATTATTGTTGGGTTTCCCCTTTGGAAAATGTAAATAATTAGGCTTGGAAATGAATTAAAGGGCTCATGCCGTAGAAAAATGCCCCCTTGTCATTTTCATGGCCTTTTAGGTCTTGTTTCATGATGTTTGGTCTATTTTACTTTGATTTTATATTGTAATGTGGCTTGAACATGCATATTTATGTACTAAAATTCAAATAATGACGGCTTGTGAATGTTTTCTGGAGTGTTGTAAAACATTTATACACTCTTCTAGACTCTATTAATTGTAATTCACCTTTTCATCACTAATCAAGTCCTATTTTGAAGTGTTGTAAAGTCTTGTAATAGGATTTCACACTTTTCTAGGCACAACTTCACTATTTATCCCTTTCTTATGCTTTATTTGACACTTTTATGCCCTTGTAAGCTTTAATTAAGTGCATTTTTTAATGTAAACCTAAGAAACAACATTAAGTACAAGATAATTCTTGACACCCATTTTTAGGTCCTAGGTGAGACCCATTCTCCATGGGTGGCGAATGAGTCCCCCTTGGCTCCAAATTCAAAATATTTTAAATTTCCTTTCGGGTTTTTATTCAAATCACTTGATGTCATCCTGTGATGAGGTATTAACGGGTTACTAATGCACAAGATGGTATAAATAAGTTATTTTCACCTCATTTTACATCTCCTACAATCACACATCATATCCAAGCAATCTTTTCATCCACTCAAGCATTCAAGCACTTTACAACATCAAATCAAGCATTCATCAAGCATTGTGGAGTATCCATTGATACAATTCAAGATTTTCATCAAGGGTTTGGTAAGTTGATAGCATTTGCATGTTATTTGTTTATCATTCTCTTACATTTCATTATTTTATTAAGTGTTTGATTACTAAAGTGGGGTTTGACCAAGGCAAACCCCTATTTGCTAACCCTCAACCATTTTTCTCATCTTGCATGTGTGTTTGCAGACCTAGGTATGCATATTTAACAAGCATTTAGGTGATTGAAGATTGTTCAACAAGTCAACTATGCGCTTCAAGTCAAATCTATCATATTTCAAGCTTGGAGAAGGTTTTATGTCTGTTTCCTGCAAAACTGACTTCAACAACCTAACAAGCAGACATTTCTTGATTTGGTGTTGTGGAGTTGTCTCCTGATTTCCCAGAATTTTGGGAGAGGACTAATTCGCCACTAGTGATGAATGAGTCCCACCTTAAGACTAAAAAGCTAGATTTTTTCATATTTTGGATCTCGACAGTCAAAAAGTTGGTTCCCGACATATTTCACTAGTAGCAGGACTAATTCGCCACCTTGGGTGAATGAGTCCGATTGTTGATTTTCAGTAATCTCAAACAAAATTTAGGACCTTCCAGATTCCTCAAATCTTTCCCAAGTGCACTCTGATTCAGGCCTTCTCTTTTTTTTTTTGCATTTTATTCATTCTTAGTTCATTGTTTGCATATCACAGTGTGTTTTCCAACATAGTTTAAATCTTAGTTTTGCATTCATAATCATTCATTTAAATCACTTACTTGCATTTATTTCACTCCATTTAGTTTAAACAACATCATACATAGCATAATTTGAATGATCCCCTTAGCATTTTTGGCCCTACCTCTCTCCTTTTAGGTGAAAAACTTTAGAAGAGCTAGAGAAGTGCATTGGTGCCAAAAATCCACGGTTCATTTTGGTGAACCTTCATTTTGAACACTTTACATTTTTGTTTTCATTCACATATTGCTTCTTGTATTACATTTGCATCAACATTCAATTAGCATATTGTTTTGTTCTTACATTTTAGGACTTCTCATATTGCATTAGTGAAAGCTTTGTTTAGATTTCACTTTTGCATTGCATATCATTGAAAAAATTGAAAAACTACATTTTGCATCCTTAATTGCATTTTGAACAGCATTATAATCACTTTAATTTTTTTGAAAAATAGAAAAAACATCATACTAGGACTCATTCACCACCCTGGGAAAATCAGTCCCTCTGCACTTTTTACATAGCATTTTCAGACATTTTCTGGCATTTTCCTACATTTCTATTTTCTATAGTTACTTCTCTATTATAATTAGCAAAATTTCTATTATTTGCATTTAGAACTCCTAGATTACTTGGCATTTGCATTTAGAACTCCTAGATTACTTGGCATTTGCATTCACCCTATCCTTTTTGGTACTTATATGAGTGTTTGGTGCCCCATTGATAATACTTTAGTGAGACGAAGTTCTAGACTCATGGCCTCCTACGATAGAACTTTCATTGTGGACCTTGGGATCTCAAGAGCTCCTACTCCAAGTATGGACAATGGTGCATTAGGCATTAACAATACCACTTCTATGCCTTCACCTTTCCATCCAATGAATGTTGACACCCAAAACAACTCCCTCATGCAAGAAAAGGTCATTAATATTCATGAGGATTTTGCAAATTTACAACAAGACTTGTCACTTGAAAACATTTCCACCACCACCATACCCGCAATTGAAAACCTTCATCATTTGATTGAAAGTGATGATGGCTTGCAAGTTATGAAGAAAATTGTTGAAATTTACAATAAACATGCCTCTTCTAATACCCAATCCACAAACATTGTTGTAAGCCAAGGAGGACCTCAAGTTCCTCCCACTTCAACCATAACATCCATACCAACTTATACCAATCCACAAGTCACCACAACTATGCACCAAGTTAATTATGTGGCTCCTTCTTTCCCAATTCTAACTAGCATTCCTAGTTCTCTTGTGGCATTGCAAGTCCCTTCTACTACCTTCACCCCTCTTAGTGTTCCTTTCACTTCCCCTAACATCACATACACTCCATCACCATTTTCACTTCCACCTCAAACCACTTACCTTGATCATATTCTTACACAACTCCTTACAACCATTTCATCCATGGAACAAAAAATTTCCACCATTAGCCAAGGTCAAATCGCTCCACCCACATATCATGTCTGTAGCAGCCCCTTATCCTTAGAAATCTTATGCACACAGATGCCACAAGGGATAGAAATGCCTTAGTTTGAGAAATACAGAGGTAAATGAGACCCTATCAACCATGTTAATGCTTATATAGCTTTATGCAATGATTTTGTCCTTGATGATAAACTCTTAGCCAAACTTTTTCCAAGGACCTTGAAAGATACTACCTCAAAGTGGTTTTCCAACTTGCCCAATTAGTCCATATGATCATTTAATGAGCTTGTAGATTCCTTTGTAAGTCACTTTAAAGTTCATATGACCCCTAAAAAGACAATGGTTGACCTCATGCGTTGTAGACAAAATGCTGATGAGAAAATCATTGATTTCATTTCACATTATCAGTCATTGTATGCTCAAGTAGATGTCAAAATCCCTGATTCACATCTGCACAAGATGTTTATCGAAAAATTACACACAAACCTTCAGGATAAGTTAACTATGATGAAATTCCATTCGTTCATGCACTTATGCACAACCCTGTGTGAATACCATAACTTAGTTTCAATTTGTTATTCAAAATCCACTTCTAATTGAGTTGAAAACCTGAACACAACAATCAAACCAACAATAAAAACTTTCACAAACCAAATAAAGGATTTTTACAGTTCAATCTACCTCCTCAACCACCACTACAATCCACCCAACCAATTCCAAACCAAGTGGTAGTTGTTAAAGCAGTTGTGCCTTACACCTATGGGGACCCAAAGAGACAATTTACTCCCTTACCTGATACCCTCCATAATACAATGAACCAATTGCTCCAACAACACATGATCACTTTGCCACGCATTAAACCACTTGATCCCACCCAACCATTACCACCCACCTTCAAACCTAATGCTTATTGTCATTTTCATCGCCAAAATGGACATGACACTAAACACTGCAAGTGTCTAAAACATTTAGTCCAAGACCTAATTGATTCAGGCCATTTTTCCATTGTAGGTGTTAATGATCAAGGAAATAACTTTGTTGCACCATCTAACCAGAATTTACAAATTTTCACCAATCCCATGCCTAAACACAATATATCATTTGTCAAGGCTAGTGAACCTTCAAACACTGATGTAATGAATGTTAATACAAATAGTGAACAACATGATATAACTCCAATTGTTACCAAAGTTACTCCTATGGATAAAATTGTGGGTGAGATAGACATTATCCTTATAAGGGCTAAAACAATAAATCTCTTGATATAACTTTTTCTGCTAAAGATATATTTCAAAAAATTCCTGATGGTCCTCTTTACATAGCCAGTAGAATCTATGATAATCCCACCAATGGGATATTATTAGATCCCACCTATGGTGAGAATGTGATCACAAAATAGTTTTTAGTATTACATGATCTCTATCAAGATGATTATAATAAACCAACTGCATGGATTAAGACACATTTTTGTCTTGCATTCCCTATGATCAGATTGATTGTACTCCCCTTACAGATAGGACCCAAAACTTTAGATGTAACATTTTCAATTATTCCACAATCGAATCAATTTCGTTTGTGGCTAGGCCACCCTTGGCTTCACTCAATGAAAGTGGTCCCATAAGTGGCTCACAAGTGTTTGAGGTTTCCAAATGGCAATTAAATATTTACAATACACCATAGTGGCTTTAATCCCTTATCCTGTAAAGGCAATTTTTCCAGAGGCCTTTTGGCTTGAACCTATGGAACCCATCACCCCTCAAAAGGGCTTATTTTTCATAACCTATCAAAATTTCAAAGCCAAACGCATAGCCAAATTGTCTCTTCATAACATGTCCCTATCCACTTCCACTCCTCCCATCATAGATGAAACCATGCTTCAACTTGAGTCTAACATTGAAAAAACCATACAACCTCTTGACCAACCACCCTTAGACACTTCCCCACCATCGTTTAAATGACCAAGGGAAAATGAAACAACTCCCGTCATGCCTCCTCGCATTAAAAAAGTGTATAAAGCTAAAGAGAAAGTGGTTGACCCATCTTCTTTGGTTTCTTCCGTTCTTCCCACTTTGGAAGAACAAGAACCTATGATGACTCAATCCACTCTTACACTTCACTAAAGTCAAAACAAAATTAAACGAAACCGCAGTGCTAGAGAACGTAGGCATCATTGTCGTCTCCTCGCTCATCAGTCACAAATGGAAGAAAATAAAGAAAACCAACCTCTACCTCTAATATAAGAAATAGATGACCACCCTCCTTCTCCTGACCCACCACAAGATAGTCCAATCCATCATTCCCAACAAAAACCAATCCAATAGACACAGCTTTTGATACATCCTTCCTTGGAAATCACCCTTCGTCCTCCTATTGTCATCAATCTTGATGATGCAGAGATATCCAAAATAGATGAAGAAGTGCATAATGATTTAAAGTCTTTATTTTCATCTACCATGAGTTTAAATGATAAATCCTCTCCACCAAGTGAAGAACCTAGTATGACTCCCAGTTCGATGCTTGCAATTCTTCCTTTGAACAGTCAACTACCCTCGCATTACATTGAACATGATTGGGAGGCGGATGACTTGTTATATGGTTGACTTGCATTCACCTAGCTAGAATTTTTTCATTTCTCTTGTCCTTTTTGCATTTTAGTGTGTGTATCATGTTCCCCCTTAATGTGCGCTTGATGTTTCCTTCTCTTTGTACACTTCTTCTATTTGTATCTCTATTATTCTATATGTCGTGCATCTTCACTTTTTCTCCTTTTTCTTTTGTGTTTTCCTTTTGGGGGTGATGCAAAGCATAGAGACACCCTATGTCTCTTCCATGTTGACCCAAAAGGTCCTTGTTATTTTCTCTTTTTGTTTTGTGTTTTCGTTTTGGAGATGACGCAAAGCATAGAGATTCCCTATGTCTCTTCCATGTTGACCCAAAAGATCCTTTTGCTTTTTTTTTTGTGTTTTCCTTTTGGGGATGATGCAAGGCATTGAGACTGCAATGTCTCTTCCATGTTGACCTAGAACAAACTTTCTCTTTTTCTTTTTTTTTTTCTCTCTTTGTGTCATTCTTCCAGTTCTATGTGCTTTGGGGAATGATGACAGTTTCAAGCTCTTTAATAAACACATTGCAGCAATGAACATACTGACCCCAAAACCATAGATCCCTTATGTGTTTGGTCTAATATTTCCTGGGGGGAAACTCCCATTCTTTCTTTTTCATTTTTGTTGACATGACGCAGCCTAACTTCGAAACATATGACTTGGCATAGGGCTTTCCAAGTTGGCTCTCATGTCTTTTTTTCCTTTTACATTTTCTTCCATTTCTACTTTAAAGTAATTTATCAAAAAATGATGTGTCGCAATTCCTTTAAAGTGGGTGGCATACATTACCATTAATTCATTTGGATTCTTGGTTCTTAGTGTAGCCTTGTCATTTTATATGATGCATTTGTCACTTTGTGGATGACATTGGGTGTGATGTTCTTCATAAGTGTGATCTACCCTAGCATATTACATTCCTCTTGGTGGCCTGATGCAACACACTGTATCCCCTAAGTTGTGAATATACTATTCTTTGATTGGTCCTCCCTTGGAGACATTAGACACAATGTTCCCTAAGTTAAAGACCTTGCATGAACTTAACAAGACTCCTTTAAACATCTTTTACATTTTTACATTTTTGAATTTTTTCCACCTTGCATAACGCAACTTGCATGCCTGTGGTACCTTCCTTTTTGTTCATGAGTTCTAAGCATATGAACCTTTGCTTGTCTCATGAAGGACGAATTGAAATTTTTCCTTGTGGTGCCTTGTTAAAGTTATCCAGAGGTATAACTTTGATATGGTTGAGTGGAAGCCCATCTAGCAGCGTGACTTTTCCCCATAGCCATCTTTGTGTTTGTGAGTGCATACCAACTAGCATATGTATCGCCCCTTTTTGGATTTTCTCGCCTCGTGGACAATTAGAAGTTTCATTGCCCTAGAGTGAGTATACTTGGGCCTTCTCACCCGATAGACCATCATGAGTTTTGTTTCCCTAGAGTGAGTATACATTCTCAATCAACCTAGATCTAATCCACAACTAGTTGGACAGACAATTGAAGCTTCATCTAATTCTCTCATTTCAACACTTGTGTGTTCCTTTGTTCTTATGCTTAGATTGCCATGAGATCTTCATCATGGGGGCTTGATCATCCCTATTGATTGTTGTTATTCCATCTTGCTAACGTAAGTGCATTTTAACCCTCCTCTCTATGTTCATGGCTACTTTAGTGTGAGTTTGAAGCAAGTTCATCAACTCACTAAAGTGAGGGCTAAATGTTTTGTAGAAAAATGGCCCCTTGTCATCTTCATGGCCTTTTAGGTCTTGTTTCATGATGTTTGGTCTATTTTTCTTTGATTTTATATTGTAATGTGGCTTGAAAAAATTCAAATGACAGGTCTTGTGAAGGTGTTGTGAAGTGTTGTAAAACATTTCTACACTCTTCTAGACTCTATTAATTGCAATTCACCTAAAAATCACATTTTCATCACTAATCAAGTCCTATTTTGAAGTGTTGTAAAGTCTTGTAACAAGATTTCATGCTTTTCTAGGAACTTCACTATTTATCCCTTTCTTATGCTTTATTTGACCCCTCTATGCCCTTATAAGCTTTAATTAAGTGCATTTTTGAATTTAAACCCGACAAAAAATATTAAATACAAGATAATTCCTGACACCCATTCGCCATGGATGGCGAATGAGTCCTCCTTGGCTCCAAATTCAAAATATTTTAAATTTACTTTTGGGTTTTTATTCAAAATCACTTGATGTTGGCCTGTGATGAGGTATTAATGTGTTACTAAGGCACAAGATGGTATAAATAGGTGATTTTCACCTCATTTTACATCTCCTACAATCACACATCACATCCAAGCAATATTTTTATCCACTCAAGCATTCAAGCACTTCACAACATCAAATCAAGCATTCATTAAGCATTGTGGAGCATCCATTGATACAATTCTAGATTTTCACCAACAAGGGTTTGGTAAGTTGATAACATTTGCATGTTATTTATTTATCATTCTCGTACATTTCTTTATTTTATTAAGGGTTTGATTACCAAAGTGGGGTTTGACCAAGGCAAACCCCTATTTGCTAATCCTCAACCATTTTTCCCCTCTTGCATGTGTGTTTGCACAACTAGGCATGAATATTTAACAAGCATTTAGGTGATTGAAGATTGGTCAACAAATCAATTAGGTGAGCACTTCAAGTCAAATATATCATATTTCAAGCTTGGAGAAGGTTTTATGTCCATTTCCTTCAAAATTGACTTCGGCAACCCAACAAGCAGACATTTTCAGATTTGGTATTGCAAAGTTCTCTCCTGATTTCTCAGAATTTTGGGAGAGGATTGATTCACCACTAGTGGTGAATGAGTCCCACCTTCAGACTAAAAATCTAGGTTTTGTCAAATTTTGGATCCTAATAGTCAAAAACTTGGTTCCCGACAAATTTCACTAGTAGCGGGACTAATTCACCACCCTGGGCAAAGGAGTCGCACTGTTGATTTTTTGTAATCTCAAACAGCATTTAGGACCTTCCAGATTCCTCAAATCTTTCCTAGGTGCAATCTTATTCAGGCCTTCTCTTTCTGTTTTGCATTTTATTCATTCTTAGTTCATTGTTTGCATATCACAGTTTTTCTTCCAGCATAGTTTAAATCTTAGTTTTGCATTCATTATCATTCATTTAAATCACTTAATTGCATTTAGTTCACTCCATTTAGCTTAAAAAACATCATACATAGCATAATTTGAATGAACTCCTTAGCATTTTTGGCCCCACCTCTCTCCTTTTAGGTGAGAAACCCCCGAAGAGCTAGAGAAGTGCATTGGTGCCAAAAATCCACGGTTCAGGGCCAATTAAGGAATAATTAAGCTCAAATAATTCAAAGGGCCCAAATAAGTATGTAAATGCTAAGAATTACATTTAAAAACAATAAATGAAGTCATTATTAAGTCCAATTTGAATATGAGGGGCCAAATAAGGGAGAAAATGTAAAGGGTTACATTTTTCTAGACTACATTTAGCCCCCACTTTGGTGAGAGGATGACCCTGCATCAAACTCACACTAATGTAGACAATCAAGAGAGGTCAAACTGTACAATTGTTGGAAGGATAAGATGACAAAGATCAAGGAAGGTGATTATGCCTCCAAGATCTAAGATCTCATGGAAAATCCAACAAAGGCATAATAAAACACATGCCTATGTTAAACATACATATGTATGTAGCAATGATAAGATACTCAATCATACAATGTCAAAGACTCAAAGAAAGAGAAAAAGGAAAGGAAAATATTGACAAAGGGTGGATCAAGCCTCGACTGTTCAACACAATGTAGAACACTCCTCAGCTATTTGTCCAAAAAACTTTTACAAGTGGAACTCGTTGTCCACTATGCAAACAACAATGCCTGCTCACACAGGCTAGTGAAATCCATTGTCCACTAGATGAGCCCTCAAGGGTGGAAAAAGAGAGAATATTATTAGGTTCCCATATACCAAAGTTATACCTCTGATAAATTTAATAAGGAAGCACACAATATGAACTTCAAGCTCCACAAGGCTTAGCAAGTTGCATTATGTTAAAAACTTTTGAACAAACAAGGCACCACATGCAAGAAAAGTGTGTTATGCTTGGTGGCCATGAAAAAAGGTTGTAACTTCGAGTTTCATAAGGTTAGCAAGCTTCATTATGCTAACACTTGTGAAAAAAATGAAAATAGGATAAGATATTTTCAAAGGGATTTTTCTTAGTTCATGTAAGGTCTCCTCTCAGGGAACATCATGCCTAATGTCTCCAAGAGAAGACAAGTCTAGGATAAAATATTGACAAATTAGGGAATGCAACATGTGGCATCACCACTAAGAGGAAGTCATATGCTAAGAAAGGTCACACTCTTGGAGGAAATCAAACCCAATGACACCACCAAGAAGAAAACACATCACAAGAAGTAAGAAAACCTCTCAATGAAACATAAGGAATAGTCCAAGATCTCTAGAAATGATAATTCCAATGTATGCCCACACTTTAAAGAAATTGCTAACACCATGGTATGAGAAATTAATTTAAGGTAGAAAATGATAAATGATAAAAAAATAAAGGAAGACATGGGATCTTATTTGGAAAGCCTTATTCCAAGTCATATATTCCCAAATGAAGCTATGTCATGAAAAGGAAGGGGTTTCCCCCAAAATGAAATCCAAAAATCACACCAGGGATCCATGGATTTGGGGTTAGCGTATTTATTTACTACAATGATATTATAGAGCTCGAAGATGCCATCATTCCCCAAATAACTCACAAAATAGGTAGAATGACACATAAAGAGAAAAAAAAAATCCTTTTGGGTCAACATGGAAGATACATAGCAAGGACCCATTCACCACTGGGCGAATGAGCCCTTAGTGAGGCCTGAAAAAGAACTTTTTCTAATAGGTACAAATCATTTTACCATCTCAAAACCTACATTTTTATTGTTATATCAATTAGGTTTTTTTTAATGGTCTTCTATGAATAATTGAATGAAATAACAAGTAAAAATTGGGGTTCATCATCTTGTTAATTCATTTCAATTAACTCCCATTTTTCTGGGTATGTGCAGGATCATGATGGGCCAAAAAGTGGCAATATGATGGGTTTTTGTAGGGTATGTAGCTAACGACTTTTTTTTAACCCAAAATTGATGAAACGAAAAGGGTTTTTAAAGATTCTCATTTTCCACCAATATAAGAATTATGCTTTACTTTTCAGATTTAATAAAATAATTATTATTCATTTGGTGGGTTGAAGGCATGGAAAAGCAATTATCACATTTTGAATATGAAACATCTTGGTATCTAATATGTAGGGATCATGATGGGCCAAAAAGTGGCAATATGATGAGTATGTGGCTAATGACTATTTTCTTACCCAAAATTGATTAAATGAAAAGGGTTTTTAAAGGAGATTCTTAGCTTTCCAAAGATATAAATTATGCTTTATTTTGAATTTAATAAGTAATTATTATTCATTTTTTATTCAAATTATGACAAAAGTCTTGATTGATAGGCTGATGGAAAAAAATCTATAGCTTTCAAAATGATGGCTCAAACTTTTTGAATCAAAATATGCATCACATTCTTTATATATAGGATTAAAAAAAGAAAATTGAATTCATGAAGTTTTGACCAAGTTAAGGTGGTTAGACATACAAGTTTATATTTTAAAAATTGTAATAAAAATTCATAATTAATTATTTACATGGAAAAAATACAAAAAATATGTCACATCACATCAGGGCATGAGTCCTCTTACTTATATCCTAAAATATTATAAAAATAGTTACCATTTTATTGAGTTTAGAATTTGATGAGACAACCACCTACTTCTTGCTCTCACAATTTAAAGTACCACTTGCATTGAAATTTCAAATTTTTCACCAAATAAGATTTTTTGTTTTAAAAAACCTAGTAGTTTAGAAACTGCATTCAATTTGCTACAGATTCTATTCTTACATATTTTTTAAATAATATAGATAACTTGTTCAAATTTTAATGTTAAGTTTCCTAACTCTGATTTTTCTGAATTTTTTGCCACTTAAGGGCCTGTTTTTTCCATGATGATCTTGCACATACCCATGCATCACATTCTATGCTTCGCATAGTATAGGATTAAAAAAAAAAATCATGAAGTTTTGACCAATTTAAGGTGGTTAGACATACAAGTTTTTTTATTTTTAAAAAGTTGTAATAAAAAATCATAATTAATTATTTACTTGGAAAAAAATTACAAAAAAATATGCATCACATTGGGACATGATTCATCTACTTATATCTAAAATATCATAAAAATATATTATCATTTTATTGTGGTTAGAGTGGTCAAACAGACACCTACTTCTTATTTTTTCCCTGAAATTTAAGTACTACTCCATTGAAATTTCAAATTTCCACCAAATAGATTTTTTAAAAAAAAAATAAACCTAGTAGTTTAGAAACTACATTCAATTTGCTACAAATTCTATTCTTACATATTTTTTAAATAATATAGATAACGTATTCAAATTTTTACGTCAAGTTGCCTAACTCTGATTTTTCTAAATTTTTTGCCACTTAAGGGCCTGTTTTTTCCATGATGATCGTACACATACCCTTCTTTCATTTCAGAACCATTAGAACATGAAATACCTATGATATAATCAAGATCCTTTAAAGTATCATCGTAAAATGGTATAGTTTCTACATCAACAAGTGGAATGAGACAATTTATAGTAGGATCATCTAAGAATGGAGAGATATGAGGATCTCCATAGATTTACCAAAGTCTAGTCCAAAGTGTGTGGGGATAATAAATTTTTGATACAAAAGAAAATAGTATTAGGATCAATAGTAGAACATATCTATCCTACAAAATGATCAACGATATTACCCTATATTGATACACTCCCTCGTTTGTTTAGTTCATTTATGAATTCATAAAGGAAAAATATTAAGCCACTTGAGATGTGTCGGGACAAAAAATTTCCAAGACTCATAATTATCCTTTTAAAGGATTACCATATAAGGATGCATAGAAAAATCCATTTTACTTTCTAAAATGGTAAAATAAAATAAAATAAAATATGAATAATCTCAATTCATATAAAATATGTGAAATGAAGTTATCCCATTCAAAGAAAAAATTTCTAGGTGCTAAAATATTCAATTTTATTGACCAAAATGTCAATACTGATAAAATGAATTAAAAATACCTAGGGTAGATTCTAGAAATGTACGCATGTAGATTTTAGGATCTCCTAAATAAATTTCCAAATCTATAGGGATCATGAAAGTCAGAGATATGAGAAAAAAATAATGAGCTCAAAGCCAAATATAATGATTTATCTTTGATAGGTGATAAATCCTACTAATATAAAAATCTAATAATTATAACTACACCACTATAAAGTACATAGAACTATCCTTCGAACAATATCTTATTTTTTAAAATCTATGTTTGTTTGCCCAATTTATAGAAAAGAGGAAAAGATATATTTTAGCATGCAAACTAGAGTTCGGCGGCTGCTTGGTGACTAATTGATGACAATCCAATGGAACTAAGTGATTGGGAGGTGGGCCATTTGGAAAAGGGTGGTATTAGGGTAGAATAATAGAAAATATTTGATGTCCCATATAAATTTATAGTAGTGACAAGGGTGCGGGAGTCACTCAAAGCAATGGATCTTACCACTAGGAATGGTAATTACTATTGGGTATGTGCAGGATCATCATGGAAAAAATAGGCCCTTAAGTGGCAAAAAAAAAAGAAAAATCAGAGTTAGGCAACTTGACGTAAAAATTTGAATAGGTTATCTATATTATTTCAAAAATATGTAAGAATAGAATCTGTAGAAAATTGAATGTAGTTTCTGAACTATTGGGTTTTTTTTTTTTTAAATCTATTTGGTGAAAATTTAAAATTTCAATGTAGTAGTACTTAAATTTTTAGGGGAAAAATAAAAGATGTGGAATTAATACTTGTCTAACCAACTAACCACAATAAAATGATAATTTTTTTTATAATATTTTAGATGAGAGTAAGAGGAGTCATGTCAGGATATGATGCATATTTTTTGTATTTTTTTCCATGTAAATAATTAATTATGAATTTTTTATTACAAATTTTTAAAATATAAAAATGCATTAATGCGACCACCTTAGCTTGTGGTCAAAACTTCATGAAATTCAGTTTTCTTTTTTTAATCCTATAGTATCTGAGAAGCATAGAATGTGACACATATTTTGGATTCAAAATGTGATACCATTTGAAAGCTATAGATGTTTTTCAATCAACCTATCAATTAGGAATTTAGTCGTAATTCAAATAGAAAATAAATAATAATAATTTATTAAATTCAAAGTAAAAAATAATTTATATTGGTGGAAAGCTAAGAATCTCCTTTAAAAACCCTTTTCATTTCATTAATTTTGGGTAAAAAAAAAATCGTCAGCCACATACCAATCATATTGCCATTTTTTGCCCCATCATGATCCTGCACATACCCTATTATTGGTGGAGAAAATAAGGTTTAAAACCACATAGGATAAATAAAGACTACACACAATTAAAAAAAAACCCACTAATTTGGTAAACCCACCTAAAAAGTTAGCACCACTATTTTTTAATTGCCAAAAAAGAACATAAGCTTGTGAGTATTTTTCATTATGCTTGCGTCATACACCTATAATTGATGAAAAATTGGTATAATGTTGTGTATAATTGTATGGTCATACATATCCATATAGTCATACAATTTTTTCAACCCTAGATTTTGGTGCCTCCAAAAAAGTCAATGAAGTTTTCCTAGCTTATATTTTCATTATTTGATACTCTATATTAGGGCTTTTATGCATTTTGGATGCTACATTGTGGTCTATTTTTCTCTAGAATGCATCAATATTTTTTGAAAATTAAGTATTTTCAAAAAATGATAGGAATTCATAGATTTGGTGCTCTAATACCATGTTGGAGTTGAGTGTTCAATCCCATATATTTTATCTAAATTACCTATAACTAAAACACATATCATAAATAGAGTAAAAAATAATTGATTTTCTATGCAACCTTGAGAATTGTATTTATCCAAAAAATTATCTAGGTAGGATTTTGAATTATTATAGATGATCACAATAATGAATAATAAATATTTATAAAACATAAACTAAAAAAACAAGCCTAGATAAAACCCTAGGTGAGGATTAAATTGAGTCAAGAAAAGTATCCTCAACCTAGATGCTTTGAGATAAAAAAATGCTCATGACTTAAGAATAGGAATGCAATTGACTAAGCTTAGATTAAGTGTTAAAAAGGTGAAAATGGGAAGTAATTAATAAGGTGATTTTCCTATTTTACTATGACAATTTTTTTTTTTTGGTTATTTAAGTTGTAAATATCAAATCCCTAAGGCTCGATAGTTTTTGAGGTGCTAAGGTTGTCAAACGTAGGAAGATTACTAAACTTATATTCACGATGAAAAATTAAGGACCAATGGGGCTTTCCATATGGTGTTGAATAATATTATAATACAAGGACTGAACAATCACCTTGCTATAAACCATACCCACTACATAGTGTAACTTTATTTCAACTTGTATACATCCAAAATTGGTCTGGAGAATATTAATTGAATACTAGTTATTTGGTTAATAAAAATATTTATTTCCTCTACTGTATAAATAAATTATAAAGTTTATTTATATAGTTTGTATTTCTTAATTCCTCTTATCTAAGCCACTTTCTTCATGATTTAATTAAATGGACAAATTTAACTAATTTGTTTTATTTGATTAACTCCCTCTCATTAAATTTGAATTCTTAATTTGATTTTTGTCACATTTCTCCATATTCTTCTAACCTCCTTCCACATCATCTTCCAACTCACCATGTGTCACATGAAAATAATTATTCCTATTTTCTAAAATGGGTATTTACCCTCAACAATCTCAACAAACTCAGGGACACATGGCTTCTTCTTTCCATTTATTCTTTTCTACACTTGGCAAGATTGTTCTACTAAAGGGGACAACTTCCTCATTTCTCACTGTCGATCTCTCCAAATTGAATCCTAATCATCCATTGCTGCCAACTCACCTGATGCCTTGGTGAAATCTATAAATAGAGGCTCATTTACAGCTTTTGCATAAGAGAGCATTGCATACAATTACTCTGCAGAAATCATCTTAGCATTTGAGAGCTTAGTTTGCATTTTGATTCAACATTTAGAATATATTAGCAAGTAAATTAGAATCATGGCTGCATTCTTAGATGTGTCTTAGTTTGCATATAGTATTTAGAATCATTCTCATAGCATCTCCATTAGTTTTATTTAGTGTTGCATCATTTCATTAGCATTTTGTATACAACAATTCACCATTTAGCATGTCATTTAGTGTATTATCAATCAAAAAACATCAAAATCATGTAGGTGTAGATATAGTTTTTTCATTCTAGGTTAATGGCTACTAATTTCTTAGGTGTCATCCCTGTAATTTAGTGCATAATTAAGATCTGAGAGCACTATTTCTAGGATCCTTAAGAATAGAGGAAGATGGAATGACTTTAAGGAATCATTTTATTGAATTGTGTTGTTAATTTAGATTTCCTTAATGTAATACATTGCATTTGTTGTGTGTTATTGATTACTTTAATTCACATATTTTCTCACACACATAAATTGGTGCCCACCGTGGGGCCTAGCCCCTGTTATTTTGATTTTGATTTTTTTTTTCTTCTGGAAAGTATGTTTTTACAAGTTTGGATGTGAGTTTCTCTAGCGTAAATGCTAATTTCTCCAGCGCACTTGAAAGATTCTTCGGTGCATTCACCGACTATTCTAGCGCAACAAGGGATTTCTCCAGTGTATCCATGCCATTTTGTGGTGCATAAGGAGGTTTCTATAGCACATTTACCACTTTCTATAGGACATTTCATGTTTTCTATGGCACATTAACTTATTTCTACAGTGCATTTACCTTTTTGGCACATTAGCTTATTGTAATGGTGCATTTGATTTTCTCTACAAATTTATCCCGGGTCTAAAAACTAATGGATGTTTTTCTGTTGTGCAGGCTTCATGAATGCTACCAGAGACTTTGTTGAAACTCAAGAATGTTGCCAAAGAAACATTTATTGGAAACTACTGATAAATTTGATGTAGGGGTTGGAGTGATTTATTTCCTTTTTGGTTAATTTAGGAATCTAGACTAATTAGGAAGGAAAGAACACCATGTCTACTGTGTGTGTGAATGGTAGGCATATGCTCTCCCCTTAACTAGGTGACCAAAAAGCCAAACCCATTCTTGTTTATCTATGAGTGTAAGTGGAGTATACAACATGTTTTCTCTCTTTATTCATGCAAAATAAAGATTGATCGAACTACGGGTATAGTTGCTTGATTTTGTTTATCTTAGAGGGCCTTCCTTGTGGGAAAAAGTAATCACTCAAGGGAACGACCCAACCGATAACACGCTAAAGCTAAGTGACTTCCAGTTGGTATATAAGTGTGGGTACTTGTAGAAAGGAAAGTATCACAAGGATGGTTCCAATGAGATGGGAAACAATGGTCTCTCGCGGCATGGATCATCCCCCATGAATGAAATGTATGTACTAAAACCCTTGTTATAGTTGGAAAAAAACCTTTATCTATTCTTTGGTGCAACAATGGTCATTGCAAAGGCATCCACATTCTCATAGTTTTTAGTAGAGATGATCAAACTGCCATGGGAGTTTTATAGGGGATGGAAGCTTGGTTGGCCTAAGAAGTCAGTGCACTATAAGGGGGATCCCGTGTGGCCAAGCTTCTGAATTCATCTGCTAAAAAATGTGTGGTTGAAGTAAAAACTGCATGGAATCCAAAAGAATACAATCTTTCATAGCCTTAGGAGTGTACATTGCTTGATTGTGTTTGTCAAAGTGTTTTCAAAACAAAATTCAAACAAAACCTTACACACTAAAAGTGCAAAAATATGATTCAAAAAACATCATTTGAGACAAACCATTTTCTGACTAAAAATAAGAAAAATCAAGTAAACTGGAAGCAAAGTGTTATATTTCCCTAGTTCAACACATACACTATTTATTTTGGCACATTTACTACTTTTTCCGGTGCATATACCCTATGTTACAATGCATTTACTTCTTTTTCCATCACATTCACCTATTGTTATAGCACATTCGCCACTTTTACCAGTGCATCCCTTGCATTCTGTGGCACATTTGTCAAATTTTGTAGCGTATTCACCTAAAAAATTGGCGCATTTGAGCTATTCCCTAGCACATCCATCTGATTTTGTGGTGCATACCAACCTTTCTGTGGTGCATCTAATCCATGCTATAGCACATCTTCCTTTTAGCACATACACTTATTATTACGACACATCCACCAAAATCCATAACTAGAGAGTTGAATTTGACTCCCATTTGACATTTTGAAACCAGAATTTAAAATCTTTTCCAATACAAAATCATTCCTCAAGAAAAATAGAGTCTAAACATGTCCGTCGCCAATTGATTTCATGAAAAATTAAAATCCAAAAACCCAAGTCCATAGCTCTTTAGTCCAAAATCTCATAAAAAACGTCTCTCAACACTCTACGAATTTAGAGAGAGATTGCTCTTCAATTTCTATAGAAAAGATTCAAAGAACAACCCCAACTTGCATTCATTTTACTATTGTCAAAATACAAGACTTTTCCAAAGATTTGAACATCTCGTCTAGGAAGGAAATTTGTCCCCCCCACCATTTCACAATTGAAACAAAAAATTTAGAATCTTCTCAAGTTCAAAATTATTCCTTAGGTTCCTTAGAGTCTAAACTTGTTAAATTTTACCTCTACAAGTTGAATCCTTTACCTAAACTTTGATCACACATCTAAAAGTTCCCAATCATCATCAAAATCCAAATTTGATCATCAAGTTGAATTTCCCCATCAAGATTTATCATCCTTCATCCAGAAACAATACACTTTACATCAAATTTTATTGCCTTAGTCCCATCAATAGGATTCATTGTTCTATTTGTCTTAGGTATTCCTTGGAACTCCTAAACAATGATCAAAATTTAGCAATCCTTCATCATTTGCATGCCCATTTTAACAAGGTCCCAAAAGAAAAAGCTTAAGGATAAGGAACTTTAATCTCAAAATACCATTGGTGAACCAAAAGAAAATCCCTTTCACAAAATTTCTCAAAACAAAATGGAAGAAATAACTGAGGAAATAGAAAAAGCAAACTAAGATCCCAAATTTCATAAATTTCTAGAGAGAATATTTGAAAAGCATGGAGAAAAATACCTTTTAATATTAGCAAACCAGGGGGTCAAGTTACCAAGTGATTTTGATGTCAATAAATTGAAGGGAACCCCAAAGAAAACTAACATTGAAACACCAAATATAGATCAAATGGCTGCCCTAACACATCAAATGAAGAACCTTCAACAACAATTGCAAGATATGAAAGGAGGGACTACCAAAAGATACTTGTTACAAGATATTTGTCCCTACCCCTTTGATAGAAAGTTAAACATGATACCATTTCCCCCAAATTGCAACCTACCAAAGTACAACAAATACAATGGAAAATATTACCCCATAGACCATGTGCGAGAATTTTGAACAATGAGTCTTGAGCTTGCTCATGAGGACACATACTTGATGCAAATTTTTCCTCATAGCTTGGGAGGCCATTGTATGGAATGGTTTTTGAAACTACAACCAAGCATAAAATCCTTTGAAGAACTTGTCAACAAATTTATCATGCAATATTCATATAACATTACACATGAGATAACCATGAAGGATCTTTGTAATACCAAACATAAACAAGGAGAATCTTTCATTTAATGTTCTTACAAAGGTGGAGAAGGTTATTTTCTCGATATTCTCGTCCCATACCCGAACAAGAAAAGATGGATATTTTTATTGATAACTTTAATAGTGAAATGAGCTATAGGCTGCAATTACAATGTCCCCCTAGCTTTGAGAAGATGGTAGAAAACAGTGTCAAAATTGAAGAAGCTTTAGTCAAAAGAGGGGTATTGAAAATTCACAATGAAGGATCAAACAATGCTAACTCTTTAACCATCACAACAATGAGAAACCCAAATTTTGGACAAGGAATAAGAATTCCAACAATGGTGCCACCGAAACGCATAATGCTAAACTAGTCTTTAATCTATCAGGAACCACAAGCAAGACTAATCAAAACATCAATCAAGGGAATAATCAAAATGTCAACCAATCTAGAAATTAAAATAGCCACAATCAAAATAATACCACATCCAAACCTCCACCCTATCAAACACAATGAAACCACAGAAAATTCACACCTTTGGGTCAATCACAAAAATTTGCATTGAGGGAACTTCTTGCAAATAACCTCATAACACTACCTAACACTTGAGGATTTGAACCAAAAGTAAAATCGTCATAGTGGAATGATGCCTATTATTGTGAATTTCATTGGTGCAAAGGTAATAAAAAAAATAGTTGCATACAATTGAAACATAAGATAAAAGTTTTAATAGATGACAAAGTCATACAAATAGAGGGACCCCAAACAAATTCAGATCATAGAGCATTTAAAAATCCTTTACCGAATTATGAAAAAGGGGAGTCCTCTACAACAAACAACAAGGGAAAGAACGTATACTATGTTCATGATACTATCATAAATCATATGTCAGCAGCAGAAGATCAAATGAATACCATTGAAACCAGTGACAACCAAAATTTCACTGGAAACAATAATCCAATCTATGACATTCCGATTGAACAAGAACAAGACATCATCATCTTTGAAAATCAAATCAATGACATACAACCAGATATGATTGCAATTGACACTCAAGTCAATGCCATTAAAATCAATGGGAAACCAGACAACATGCCAGTAAACGCAACCATGAGAGCACAGGCTAAATATGTCCTAAAAGGAAGTTCATCTAAAACACATGTTGCATCATCCAATCAATACAACATAGTGGACCAATTACAAGAGATCCCTGAATAAATATCAATATTGGAATTGCTCAAGATTTCACCTGCCCACAAAGAAATTTTGGAAAAATACCTAATGTACACAATAGTACCAACAAATCTGGAAGTTTGTAAATTTGAAGCCATGGTGAGACATTTGACCATGCCACATTGATTATCCTTCTCAGAAAATGATGATGCATCTATCTCTCATCCCCACAATGTCTATCTCCATATTGAAGTCCTAATTCATAAACATCGTGTCAAACACATCCTAATAGATGGAGGAAACAACTTGACTATATGTACTTTAAAGCTTGTTCATGCCTTAGGACTTTCTGAGAATGCAATTGATTTAAAGACAAAGATTACAATAAAATCATAGGATGATGAGGAAAGATCTTCATAGGGATTTATTTTCTTACCTATTCAAGTAGGACCAATTCAGAAAGATGTAATTCGCCAAGTCTTAGACAAAGATTTGACCTACAACATACTATTGGGTCATCCATGGATCCATGAAATGTAAGCGGTCCCATCAACATACCACCATTGTTTGAAATTTCCTTGTGGTGGCCAAGAAATCATCATCTCGGTTGATTCAAATATTCCTCAGTATTGCAATACCCTGAAATCTATCCAAGATGTCTTTGTGCCTCATAATAGAGAAGATTCCACTATCATCCCTTCCAATGATTAGAGCTAGTCAAGTAATTCATCCAAACCATTGGTCATTTCCTCAAATCATGAAGGTCAATCCAGTTCCATGTCTAAATAGTCTAAGAAGGAAGAAGAAGTTGCTCCTTCCACATCCTCAAATCATGAAGCCCAATTAAATGCTCTATCAAAATAATTTGAGAAAAAATTCCAAGTCAAAGATAAAGGTGTGTGTGAATATTTCATTGAACGATCCCTATGTCTTTCACAGTTCTCTTCCCCAAAGTCATATGGGAAACCCTCAACATCAACACAACAGACATCACAACTAGTTACCAAATTTGATGGTCAGTTTGTAAAAGAAAGCACTAGGTTTGATGAAGTAGAAGACAAAGATATTATAAAATGGCTCTATAAGGATAAAGAAGAATCTCAAGCAACATCTGCAAATGTACAAACATCACAATATGGAAAAGGCTTCACTATCTTGGAAAAGATGGGATATGAGGGAAAAGGACCTGTAGATAAAAGAAAAGAAGGAATTGTAGAACCAATTCAACCACTCTTAATCAATCCAAAAGACAAGATTGGGATGGTTTATAAAGAGGAGACAAAAGAAAAGATGACTCAGAAGGTGGTTGAAAAAATCTTGCAATTACAAGCTAGTGATGATCATGAAACTAATTCTAATGAATATGAGTGGGATTCACTATCAGAAGAGTCTTGTCATGACAAGGAAATTGATGTGGTGCACAAGTATGCACCCTTACTCGAGGAGGGACAAGGTTCAGGTTCTAGACCGCTTGAATTAGAGTCACAACACATTGATGATTCCAAAAAAAGATGATTCGACTCGAAGTGAAACAAATAATTCAGAGGAAAGTTACCTTATGGACCTCAATTTTTCTACTGGAAAAATCAAAGAAATCACCATCAGGACTCTTACATTCTCTGACCTTAATTAGTCCAGTGACTTCTTACCCCTATTACATCTCAAACTCATAGATTGGGACCTAACCGAGCCATTTGACATCCCTACCTTCCCAAACGATGATGCCATCGTTAATTTCCTCTGTTCCAACAATCCTGAAACATATTCTACCATTGAACATCACAATGAAGCTTCCAAATAGGGGAGTATCAAATCTTCCAACTGCAAAAATGAATATTACAAGAAATAGATCTGAAGGTGAAAACCATTCAATGGCAGTATAAGATCTAGAAAAAGTAAAAACAAAGAGCGCATCTGACGGTGAAAACCTCTCTAAGGCGTCGAAGGATGGAAGATTTGATACTCTCCCAGAAATTTTTTAGGAAAGATCAAAGGTATTGATTGAACGCACACAGTCTATCAATATCAGCAGTGAAGAGATAGTAAAGACCATCCATCTAGTGACATCTTTGACAGACCAAGAAAAACCAAGATTCCTCAAATTTTTTGAAGAAAAGCAAGTCAATTTTTCCTAGTCATATGCTGACATGCCAGGGATTGATCCAGAACTCATCATGCATCATCTATCCTTACCACAAGGAGTAAAACCAATCAAGCAGAAACTAAGGAAAATGCACCCACATATTAACTTATTGGTAAAACCAGAGCTAAAGAAGTTGTTAGATGCAAGATTCATTAGACCCATTGACTATGCTGAGTGGATCTCCAATATTGTACTAGTCTCAAAGCCTGATAACAACATTTGTATTTGCATGGATTTCTGAGATCTCAACAAAGCTTGTCCTAAAGATGATTTTCCCCACATAGACATCATAGTGGACTTAATGGAAGGACATGGCATGTTGTCATTTATGGATGGTTTTTCCGGTATAATCAAATCAAGATATCTCTAGAGGATCAAGATAAGACAACCTTTACCTGTCCATGGGGAACATTCTATTGGAAGGTCATGCCATTCGGATTGAAGAACATAGGAGCTACTTATCAACATGCCATGACAACAATTTTTCATGATATGATGCATACTTTCATAGAAGAATATGTGGATGATCTATTAGCTAAATCATATACCAAAGGACACTTAGAGATCTTAGATAAAATATTCACTAGATTGGAGAAATTCAATGTGTGACTGAATCCAAAGAAATGTGTGTTTGGGGTGACTTTAGCCAAGCTCCTAGGATACATAGTTTCCAAAAAGGGCATCGAGGTAGATGTAGAAAAAGTTAAAGCTATCATGGAAATGACACCACCCAAAAACATCAATCAACTACGATCTCCACAAGGAAGGTTCCAATCAATACGCAAGTTTATTTCACAACTTGTGGACAAGACCCATCCTTTCACTCACTTTCTGCATAAAAATGTTTCTTTCTGATGGGATGAGAAATGAGAAGTTTCCTTCAATCAATTGAAACAATACCTAATGAGTCCACCTGTCTTAGTACCACCAGCAGAAGGAAAACCACTCTTGTTATACATTGCAAGAACTAAGGCATCATTGGGAGCCCTATTAGAAGAAGAAGATTTAGTAGGGAAAGAGTGGGAAATTTACTAAATCAGCAAAACACTAAATGGCTATGAGATCAACTATACCTCCATTGAAAAATCTTGCTTGGTAGTAGTGTTCACCACCCAGCAACTACGACACTACATGCTGACTCACACCATCAAGTTAATAGCCAAAATAGATCCACTCAAGTACCTCCTCAGCAAAGCTAACCTAATTGGAAGACTGAACAAATGGGTTATGATACTTAGTGAATTTGACATCCAATATGTGGATAGGAAAGTAATAAAAGGACAATCTATTGTTGACCAGTTAGTTGAAACACCTCTACTAGATGACCATCCTTTACACATTGAATTTACAGATGTTGATGTCCTTACCTTGGCTACAAAACAATGGACATTATACTTTGATGGATCACACACCCAACATGGATCAGGGGCCAGAATCCTATTTTTCACTCCACAAGGACATACCATACCAAAAAAAAACAAATTGATGTTCCCTTGTACCAACAGCATGGAAGAGTATGAAGCATTAATCATCAACATTAAAACATCTTTAGAATGGAAAATTCTAAAATTACAAGTATATGGAGATTCTCAGTTGGTCATTAACCAGGCCAATGATGATTATCAAACAAAGGACAACAAACTAATTCCCTACAAAAGAATGATTGATGATTTTAAGAAATACTTCATGGATATCAAATTTGAACAGATTTCAAGAGTGGACAATAAAGTTGTTGATGCCATGGCCACTATTGCTTCCTTGTTACAAATTCTAGAGAAGAGAAGTCGTTACGAGTTCTTGGTGGAACAACTATTTTCCCCTGCTTATGATGATACCAAGTCCCAAGTTATATGTCACCTACCTGATACCAATGCCTCAATCTATGGTGACATTTATACTTACCTAAAAGATAACACCCTTCCACCCGACTTGTCTTGAAATCAAAAATGAAATTTTATTCGCTGAATTGCTTGACATGCTCTTATTGCGGATGTACTATACCGATGAGGTCTTGATGGAATTATCCTTCGATTTTTGCAATGCGATGAGTCTGAAACTTCTTTATGGGAAGTTCATGAGGGTGTTTGCGAAACTCATTCAAGCAATTTAACCTTAGCCAAGAAACTCCTTCATTTAGGATATTACTGACCAAACATGGAGATAGATTTCTTCCAGTTCATCAAGAAATGTCAAAAGTGTCAAATTCATGGAAACCTCATCCACACACTAGCGTAGGAACTTCAACCTTTTGCATCCACATGGCCCTGCTATTAGTGGGGACCAGATCTTGTTGGTAAAATCCATCCATCTTCATCAAATGGACACAAGTTTATCATCACAGCTACATAATACTTCATGAAGTGGATTGAATCCGTTCCCCTAATCACCATCACAGGAAAGAAAATTTCATCATTCATCCTCAATTACATAATTTGTGGGTATGACATCCCTCAATCCATTATCATTAACAATGGAAGACCATTAAAAAATCAAGACATGCAAGAGTTGTGTGGAAAGTTCAGTATCCAACATTGCTTCTCTACACCATACTATCCTCAGGGAAACAGTCAATCAGAGGCTTCCAAAAAAACCATTTTGAAAATCTTGAAGAAAACGGTCAATGAAGTTAGACATGATTGGCACATCCAATTAAACCCTGCTCTATGGGTGTACCGCACCAGTATTCACACACCAATAGAAGCCACACCATATGCTCTTGTATACGGGTCTAAGGCCATTGTACCCATTGAGGTTGAATTACCATCACTCCAAGTTTCATTGAAGGGTATCATATCTAATGAAGACTACCAGGTATCTAGATTGCAAGAACTAGAACTATTAGATGAACGATGCCAACATGAAGTGAACCACCTGAAAGCCTACCAACAACGGATGTCCAAAAGTTACAATCATAAAGTCAAACCCAAAACATTTCAAGTTGGTGACCTAGTATTGAAGGAGAACCCATGCAACCAGCAGGATAGAGAGAAGAAAGGAAAGTTTGAACCAAATTGGTTGGGCCCCTTTGTCATTATGCCATTCTATGGGTCAGGAGCATATCAGCTATCCATGCCAGAAGGAGACCTATTTGAAGAGCACATGAACAATCTCCATCTCAAGAAATTCTACACATGACTTGTCCACTGCATTGGAAAAAGTCCTGAAGAAATCCAAAATCATCAGAAAAGTCCTAAAAAAATCCCAAAACATCAGAAAAAGTCTTGAAAATTTTCAAAAACATCAGAAAATGTCTTGAAAAAATGGTTGCCTTGGTGAAAACCTGGAAAACATGCATCTTGGTGACAACAAAAGAATAAAAAAAGAGAAAAATATAAAAAAAGAGAAAAATACAAAAATACAAAAAAATACAAAATGCAAAAAAATACAAAAAAATCATAAAATCTAAAAAAAGTGCAATAAAAGAAAATAGTGAAAACCTTGCAACAGGCACTATTTGTGATAGGCTGGCTTCTTCCTCTATTGGAATTTGTGTTGACCATTGGCTCTTTGCTATCACTATCCACATCCTTCATTTGAGCCTCATGTACATATTTTGTTGTGTCGATTATGTCTCACCTTGGCTTGTCAATCATTGTACATATCCATAATAAATTGGTTTGTTTCCACTAGGGGAAAAATCTTGAACTCACTAGGGGCAATCCATCTTTGAACTTAAAAATGACAGACACACAACAGTATGACATGGTAAACAAACAACAATCAAGTGGGCTACAACTTTGAACATCAACCAGACTCACCAAAAACAATCATCTGAACCAACAACAATAGGGTCAACTGAAAACAAGTCTCATTTGGTGACGATACAATGAATCACAATTTTATCACTTTCACAAATGTTCAAATTATTTGCATTATGATTGTTGTTATCATTTCTCAGGAGCAACTCAAGGATGTCAAGAACTAGAGAAGCTATGATCGAGAATGATATTTTTCTTTGTCTCTTGTTTGTGAGTCGATCATTAATACTATCTGAATCATATTGGGATGTGCTCTACAAAGTATCACTGATGAAATTCTGGATTCACATAGGAAAATAGTTAACTCTTGTTTGTTTACACAAGAAACACTTAGGTCATCTCGGTTCAATTATACCTAGATGCTTGTGTTAACTTGCACTATCAAACATCATGAAAGTAGTACTCAGGTCATCATGGTCTAAATATACCATCGATGTTTGTACTCACTTTCAACATTTTAAAAGCTCAATGATGATACCAAGCATGATAAAGTAATTACTGGGATGACAACATTGCATTATTAGGTTGGCATGTTTAGGTTGCATTCGTACTAGTTGATGCAGTGATATTTATATATCTCTACAAGGAAGGTATAATCTTACGAGTGATGTTATTTCTATCATGAATAGATTGAGTACATTTGACATTACCAAGAAGATCATTTAGGCACATAAGCATTAGGACATCATTCATAACATTATCATATCATTTTTTAATTCATTTTCATTAGGTCATATATTTGCATCATCAAAATCCAAAAACAAATGCACTACCATGTCATTTTCTGAAGCATTCATCTAGTCATTAGATCATATATATTTGTATCATGAAAATCCAAAAAAAAATGTTTTGATCATATCATTTCCATCCATATACATTTAGTCATACACTTGCATCACAAAACACCAACATATGTGAATATCCATTCATCCATTTCATACATGCATCCATATATTTGTATAAAAAAATACAAAAACATAGAATACCATACATATCATACATCATAATAGCATGCGTCCATAAAAACATGTAGAATTATCCATCATTAATGATATCATCCATCCATCCATTTCATAATTTGCATTACATATTTTCATCAGAAAAGTACAAAAACATAGCATTTAGCACATTCTATTCACATAATTAGATTCATCCTATAGGTCATATAGACATCATTCATAAAAGCATCATAGGATCAAAACACATGTTGCATCCATGAGATATCATATCACCATCAGAAAAAAAATCACATAGCATACATAATAGGAAATTAAATGCATCCATCAAGACCAACACACATAAACACATAGGTCAACCATCATCATTGCTACATATATATGTCAAAAATATGTCAAATGTACAAGGATATCTGAATATGAAGAAATACATCATCAAAATGGCAATAAATTGTTGAGTATCAATGTATACATGTACACATCACAATAAGCATCAAATATAAGAGCTAGGTAGTCCTCCCCTCAGATGGTGTTGGAATCCCTGAACCGATACCTCCTGATGTACCTGATGGACCTACACCTGGATCTCTCGATCTCCAGGAAATGGCTATGTGACACCCATACTCACTATTTGAGACTGCGATCTACTAGAATGAGACCGGGTAAAGCTCTCCCACCACTCAGGAGGGACAACCTCATGATACCAGCCTCTGTAAAACTCAACCTCCTGGATAGTGTGGAAAATATCCCAAAAATAGTCTGATGACCCGGAAGCTATCGCACCCTGCTGTAATCTCTTAGTAATGACCTTTGCTTGCTCTACCCGTTGTCTCAATGCATCTCTCTTAGTAGTCAATGCAGCAACTTGACCCTACTCCTATCCCTAACCCTGCACCTATGCTAGTTGTTGTCTAGAAGCATCCCTCTTAGTCATCAGAGTCTGTATCTTCCCTTGGACCTATAAAAGTTGTGCATGAACCTGTGACAACAACTATGTTTGTGTCTGTAATTGTCCCTGCACCTATCTCAGTTGGCCCTGAAAGGTTTGGACCTGGGCATGCAATGTTGTGATCTGGGACTGCTGTTGTTGTGAAGGTAACTGTATCTATACCCTTTGCTATGCTGCTACCACTAAAGATCGCCTCATGCGAGGCACTCTAACATCTAGTGTTGGATGAGCACCCCCTCCTCTACCACCATCTCCTCCATCATCACCACCATCATCCCAAAATCCATCACCGCCTCCTCCATCACTGTCACCACCATCTCCCTCCTCCTCATCTCCACTGCCTCTAACTCGCCTCCATCTGGGTGATCTATCCTCATCATCCTCCAAGGATGGCACTAGCTCATCAAGTCTAGAGATCCTAAAAAATGGGTGCCCACTAAGGTACTGTGAGTACTCCTCGGTCATGTAACCCTCAATGATCCATGGAAGGTAGTCCCGGATCACTGGCTATAAATGATGATACTTATCACATGTGGCATCATAAGATAACATGGCCCCCCACTTGGTCGCATCATGTTTCCTTTGCACATACATGGACAATCCCTATGGTATACCCTGCACCCTGCCATACTGTCTGAGCACCCTCATCAATAAGAAACTCTTGATGATGTATCATGTCCATCTAATAAGATACCTGGATGTCAAAATGTAAGGCATCTCCAAATGATCCTCGATCCACTGCTCATAGTCTACATATGGTTTCCATGTAACTGAATCCAGGTCATCCAATACCTGTCTCCAATACTCCAATTTTCCCATCTTATGCTAGACAACTAGGCCTGCATAACTATAGACATAGGGTCTGCCAAATGGCCAAAATCTATCTATCTCTAGTCGTGTCACCGCAATATGCTCCCAAGCCCACGTCTGTAACAAGGTCACACCAACGGATAGAATAGCTCCTCAGAGGTAAACTACCTAGTGCAAATCATGGTATAATTGTGCGAGTATGCATGAACCCCAAGCAAAATGGGTCCCAAACTGAATCATTTGCTCCATTGTCCGACCCCAACCGACATACAATCCCTTTGCCCTCTTGTCAAGACATAAGAAGCCACCAAAAAATATTGAAAGCATGAACGGAAAAGGGGCATAGCTCTCAAACATCTCCTGCCAAGGAATCTCATACCCAACAATATGGTTATCATGGAGTATCTGGCATAAGGCATATGTACCTCCCTGCTCAGTGTGGTCATATGTCACGATGTCACCTATCACGAGAATCCGCAAAATCCTATAGACATCCTCTAGCATCATATTCATTTCTCCAATGTCCAGATGAAAAGTGGTGTGGTCGCTATTCTACCTCTCTACTAGCACAGTCAACAATCCCTGATTAATCCTAATCCGAGGCATGTCAACTAGTGAAGGTAATCCACATCGCTCAATGATATCCTTATGGGCTTGTGATAGATGTGGGATCAGCTCCCAAGTCCATGGGAATCGCTCTTAGGACTGAAGATTATCTAAATTTATCTCCTATCATTATAAAACATAGCAATCAGCACATCAATCAATCAATCAAATAAAAAAAACAATCAAACATCAATCAACCAATCATCCTATTAGTTCGAGTGAGATTTTTATCAAATCTCACGAACATCTATTTTGATCCTCACCTATCATGAGGACAAAACAACATCATCACTATTGAATCTCACCTATCATGAGATCAATAAATCATCTAATCTATCATCAACAACAAATCATTGGCTAACATGAGTAAACATCATCAAAATTCAAGGAGAAAAACAAAAAAATCTTCAATTCTGACCTAGATGTGCCATAACAGTGCTTGATTGTGCCAAAAGGCAGATGTGCCACCAAATTTGGTCTATGTTCCAAAATAGACTACCTATGCGCCATTTAATCCAATGCACCAGAGAATTCCTCAGATGTGCTATTGAATCTCTCTAATGCACCATCAAATCTGATGCGCCATTACTTTGGGTGGATGCGCTAGAACTAAGGTTTGATGTGCCATTTCTATGGGACGTGCTATCTTATAATCCTATGTGCCATTACAGGTTGTCTATGCGCCACTAAATCTATCATATGCCCTAAAACTCTAGGTCGATGTGCTGAAAAAACTAGCCTATGCACGAAAGAAAATTTTGTATGCACCGAAAGAATTGAAAAATCAAAATTCAAAATTGAAAATGTGGGAAAATTGATTGAAAATTCATAAGAAAAGATTCTAAATTCATACTGGAGATTCGTATCCCACTGGCCGATTGTGTCACCGCACCTGCTCAAATCGATGCGTCTTGGAAGGGATCACCATCTTCACTCAAATTCTCAAAGTTTGTTGTCACCCTACAATTTTTAAAATCACAAAATGCACAAATGAGTCCTTTTTCACTTTTTACCTCTTAATAAGGGTAATTAAAAGGGTGATTTTGGTGGGATTTTTTATTTTTTTTAAAAGGTCAATTAATTGGGGCAGTTCAATTCTTCCATATCGGGAGATAAATCTCTAGAATATCATGAAATTATAATTTTATCATTGACATCATAAAAAATCATCAAAATTTTTCAAAAATCATCAAAAATTCCTCGATTTATCTCCCGAGGGGGCATACATTTGTGATCTTTTGAAGATCGTCGTCTGAGGTATCGTCAAAGTTTTAGCAGCACTAGTAAATTTTTCTTTGAAGTAATGTGTAAACACATCACTTCAAAGAGGGGAAAAATGTATACATCCAAAATTGGTCTGGAGAATATTAATTGAATACTAGTTATTTGATTAATAAAAATCTTTATTTCCTCTATTGTATAAATAAATTGTAAAGTTTATTTATATAGTTCGTATTTCTTAATTCCTCTTATCTAAGCCACTTTCTTCATGATTTAATTAAATGGAAAAATTTAACTAATTTTTTTTATTTGATTAATTCCCTCATTAAATTTGAATTCTTAATTGGATTTTTGTCACATTTCTCCATATTCTTCTAACCTCCTTCCACATCATCTTCCAACTCACCATGTGTCACATGAAAATAATTACTCCTAATTTCTAAAATGGGTATTTACCCTCAACAATCTCAACAAACTTAGGGACACATGGCTTCTTCTTTCCATTTATTATTCTCTACACTTGGCAAGATTGTTCTACTAAAGGGGACAACTTTCTTATTTCTCTCCAACTTCCTCATTTCTCACCGTCAATCTCTCCAGATTGAATCCTAATCATCCATTGCTACCAACTCACCTAATGCCTTGGTGAAATCTATAAATAGAGGCTCATTTACAACTTTTGCATAAGAGAGCATTGCATACAATTACTCTGCAAAAATCATCTTAGCATTTGAGAGCTTAGTTTGTATTTTGATTCAGCATTTAGAATAGATTAGCAAGTAAATTAGAATAATGGCTGCATTCTTAGATGTGTCTTAGTTTTCATACAGTAGTTAGAATCATTCTCATAGCATCTCCATTAGTTTGATTTAGCATTGCATCATTTCATTAGCATTTTGTATACAACAATTCACCATTTAGCATGTCATTTAGTCCATTATCAATCAAAAAACATAAAAATCATGTAGGTGTAGATATAGTTTCTTCATTCTAGGTTAATGGCTACTGATTTTTGAAGGGTCATCCCTATAATTTAGTGCATAATTAAGATCCGAGAGCACTATTGCCAGGATCCTTAAGAATAGAGGGAGATAGAATGGCTTTAAGGAATCATTTTATCGAATTGTGTTGTTAATTTAGATTTCCTTAATGTAATGCATTGCATCTGTTGTGTGTTATTAATTACTTTAATTCACATATTTTCTCACACACACAACTATCACAACATACCTATTTTCTAGTTTTAAAATAAAATAATACATACCTTTATATAATAAAAAGGGTTAGCAATTAAAATATTTAAAATATATATATAACAACCTTTGAAACTTTTATGTGCTTGTACATGAAAGGTACAAAGTACAACGCAACTGAAAATGTATATAAGTTTATTTTATTTTATGTGTGTTGAAGTGATAAGACACGAAACAAGTTATAGACCAATACCTATATCTAGTTGGAATAGAGTATGAGATTTAAAGAAAAAATTAACAACTAAAACAAATAGAAAACCTTAACTAGGGTATACTTGAAGACTATATTTAATCAAATGCACACATAATCTAGCTGCTACACATACAAATGAATAAATACAAAAAAATATACAAATTTATAAGAATCTACATAATAATTCTATAATAGATCTATGCATTTCTTTATAGATATCAATAAGATACATTAAAAATATTTAGAATGATTTTATGGCCTTATGTAACCCATCAAGATAATATATAGAAAATTGCGAGAGATAATAAAAAATAATCATATCTAGTAGTTAAAATAATCATTCAAAATTAGAGTGATTTGATTATTAATTTTGAATAGATTCACATCAATACGAATTCAAAGTAATACTACTTATAACTAGAAAGTGAAATCCTGCGACCTCCTAGAATATTATATTTTTGATGGCTCTAAAATTGCAACTATATAATCAATTCCAAGTGAAACTCAAAATATATTTAATCCAACTAGGAACATGTCATACAAGACAACACTATAGAAATTTGAAATAAATAACCTAGATCAAATTCCTCCACATCAAATACCTTGGATGGAGATGAAACTTGAATAATTAAATCTAGTAGCAAGAGGATAATGTAGGTAAGCTAAAAGAGCTCATGCAATAATGTAAACTAGGTGGAGTGCGTAGAGGAAACGTGTGACATTCCGTTTGGTATGTACAACTTGAGTAAATATTGACACATTACTATTTTCAAATTATCAAGTTTCCTCAACCCTTTACAAACTTTGAAATATTCACCCTCTACAAAATTTGAAATATTCACCCTTTACTTTATTAGAACTTTGAATGAGATATACATTAAAATTATCATAACACGTATCATATGATGGGCATAAAATTCAACATGTCCCAACAAGAATTATCGTTTCTAGGGAATTTATTTATTTCAAAAAACTTATCAACTCCAAAGATTTTTAGATAACTTAGTTAACCTTATGTTTAGGTAATGTTCAATACCATATTATTAGTGAAAATAAAAATAGAATAGGAACACATGTATATGTGTTTGTGTATGTCTATATAGGTGCATATTTTTATGTATATGTACATACATATATATGTATGCACATACATACATAGAATTGGAGGGAGGGAGGGAGAGATCTTCAACATGATATTTTTGGATCTAACAAATAAATTGGTGTCAAAGTGATTTCATAAATTCATTTAAAAAAAAAATATAAGTAAAACTATTTGTGTTTTACTAGTTCTAGTTGGAACTATTTTTTTCAAAATTTTCCTAGCTGAATTTTATATGTTTGAAACTATTCCTATATCTACAAAATAGTATTTTTATTTAAAAGTAAGTAAACTGGGAACTAATGTGATGATGTGCATGATTTACATGTAGATAGTTACAATTAAAATATAAAGTTGGGATAGTTCTAGTTGAAAGTATTTTTTCCAAAATGGTTCAAGATAAATTATTTTTTCTTGAAAATATTCCTTATGTCTATACCAATATTTTAGCTTGGTCTAAAGTGTTACACAATGTTGTGCTTCAAGAAAATATTTTATATTTTATGTTTATTATTCAATTCTTTAAGATTCTCTCACATCACAGATCTGACACTTAATCAAAATGTTATTGCAAGGTTAAGAGGCCTCCTTATAGATCTTAAAAACCATGCTTTGATACCAAATAAAAAGAAAATTAAGTAGTTATAATGTAATAAGATAGTAATAGATTAAATCCTACATTGTAATAAGATAAAAAAAAATGAGAAAAAATAAAGACCTTAAATATAAACTAGGAAAATATTTATGGAAGAAATCTAGAAAAAATACATTAATAAATATATTATAAAGTAGAATATTACAATATAGAGAGAATTTCACTTGTACCAAAAATGTTTCTTCAATAAGTTATTTTATTTTATAGCATGTAGCTTTGGAAAACCTATTATCACTACGCTATATGGGTTAATTTCAATCATTTGATCACTTCAATGATATATACTGATTAATATGAAAAATGATGATGATGAATATCACCTTTCTCCCACAATCATTCAATAATGTCCTAGGAGTCCTAATTGGATTGACTATCAAATTCACAAGGTGAGTCAATTCTCAACAAGGAGGACCTAAGAGGGGGTTCTTTAGCTTTTAGGGGTTCACCACAGCCAAAACCTAATAATGAAAGCTAAATGAAGGATGCAAATGATGAAATTATGAAATGTGGAGTTAGGATGTGTGTACCTGGGAACTCTGGAAATGTAAATAAGCTATCAAAATATGCTATGGAGGAAAAATACACCCTTACTATTGTCTTAGTCTCACTGTTGTTTTTCAAGGTAGATGTGGAATCTTCAGATGTTGGAACTAGATCTGGAAGAATTTCTAAAATATATATTCAAGAGGACTAAGATGTCCTTACTATTGTCTTAGTCTCAATTTGAATTTCTAAAATTTTTGAGTTTGGTCTTGAGGCTTGATGTCTTCTCTTCCTTCTTCTCTGATCTCAAGTTTTGAAACTTTTGGATTTGACCTACAGGTGAGTTTTCATGAAGATGACAACTTTGCAATGCAAATTTGCAGCTTGACAATTTTACACTTAAAATGATCTTCAAGTCTTCAACCTAAATATGCAATCACAAACATGCAAGAGAAGAAAAACTTGTTGATTGTTAGTGAATGGGGGTTTTCCTTGGTCAAACCCCCTGTTGGTAATTAAACCTTGAAATGCAATAGAATAATGAAGGGAAATGTTGAATGAACAACATGCAATGCTAGAACTCACCAAACCCTTGCTATAAAGTCTACAAACTTGTGTCAATTGGTTGCAATAGACATGGATCTTAAATCAAAGGAATTCTTGATAGATATGGACTTGAATTACTTGCTTGAATCAAAACCCTACATCACAAATGTTAGCACAAAAACACACATGATGCAGGAAGATCTTTGATATGATGCTTGAATCTTGATGATGGCTACAAATGCTTGATAAATTGCTCTTGAATGCTCTTGTTCACTCAATTATGCTATGATAAATTCTCTCACAAAGGACTTGGATGAAAATGAATGAGGGAACCTTGTATTTATACTTATCTATGCTTAATATCCCAAAATTACACCACACCAAGCCAACATATGAATTCATTAATTAAAGGGGGCTAGATCTTGCCAAATTTTGAAATTAAATCCTGAAAATACCTCAAGAGGGACTAAGATTCCCTAGGTGGCATCTTAGTCCCAAGGCTAAAATCTTGGGGCACAAACACAAAAAAGGGGCCTATTTAAGATGCCTCAAAATCAGGGTCCCAAGACCTTTGGGGGACAAAGACACCCTAGGTGGCATTTTAGTCCTAACCCAAAAATCAAGGACACTCATATAGAATCATTAAATTATCATTTATCCATTGCAAAAGGTCGGGATTAGCTAGAAAAAGATATAATTCATAGGGCTTGTAGATGAAAATAGGACCAATTAAGACATAAATAAGGATAGATAAAGAAAGGCGGGCCTAAACAAGTGCAAAAATGCAAGGGTATGCATTTTACTACACTACATTTAGCCCCCACTTTAGTGAGAGGATGAACTTGCTGCAAACTCACACTAAAGTAGCCAACCACACAATCAAGAGGTGTTCAAATGTACAAATTCTAGTAAGATAGGATGGCAATAACCAAGAGGGTGGCCAAGCCACTAGGATAAAGATCCTATGGAAAACCAACAGAGGCACAAAGGAACACACATGCGGATGATATATGAATCCATAATTAGATCGCAAAAATACACCATCAAAGACAAAAAAAAGGAAAAATGCAACGTATCAAGCTTCGACTGGTCGTCCAACGCGGTGGACCAAGTCTAGGTTGTTTGTCTAAAAAGGGTTTACAAGTGGAACGTGTTGTCTACTATACAAACAAAACACATGCTCACACTTCGGCTAGTGAAGCTAGTTGCCCACTAGGTGAGCCCCAACGGGTCCATATCAAAGTCATACCCCTATGACTATGATAAGGGGAAAAAAGAAAACGCACACTCAGAAGGGCCAGTGAAGCTAGTTGTTCACTAGGTGAGCCCTAAGGGACCATATCAAAGCCATACCTCCATGACTTTAATAAGGTACAAAAAGAAAAATGCAACAAGAAAGAGGGATGTTCAAAGGTATTTTTCTTAGTTCATGAAAGGTCTTAATCTTAGGGTACATTGTTCCTAATTTCTCCAAGAGAGGACCAATAAAAGGATAACAGATTTTCAACTTAGGGAATGTAGTGTGTCACATCACCACTAGGAGGAATGTAATATTCTAAGATAGATCAATCTCTTGAAGGAAATTAATCCCAATGTCACCACAAAGAGAAAAACACATCACATGAAGCAAGAAAATAACATCAAGGAACATGAAAAATGAAAATAAAATCATGCCAAAATAATGTCAATGTATGCCCCCACTTTAAAGGAATTGCTAACACCATGCCATGAGCAATTACTTTAAAGTAGAAAAAACAAGAAAAAGAAAAGAAGAAAAGAAGGGTTGCTGCCCAGAAATGCACAAGGGATCTATGGATTCGGGGTCAGTATCTGTCTTTGATGCAATGATATTAGAGAGCTTGGAATTTTCATCATTCCCCAAATACACATAGAACTAGAAGAATGAAACAAAGAGAGAGTAAACAAAATGAAAAAGCTTTCGGGTCAACATGGAAGAAACATGAATGTCGAAACACCTTGCATCATCCCCAAAAAGAAAAAAAAAGAAAAAAAATTGAAAGAAAAAACAAATATAATGAAAAATATTTTGGGTCAACATGGAAGAGACATAGGGTGTCTCGATGCCTTGCGTCATCCCCAAAAAGAAAACACAAGACAAAAAATGAAAGCAAAAAACAAAGATAAAAGATCAATGAAAAGGAAAAAGCATATGACATATAGAATAATGGAGGTACAAATAGAGGAATGCACATAGAGAGAGAAACATCAAACAAAACATTATAGGGCATCACATTACACACATGCAATCAAAAGTTCTCTGCCACAATAGTGGTTTACACTTTCTGGGAGATTCTGATTTTTGTTGAAATCACATATTTTTAGAAAACATAATGATTTAATCCTTAAAAAATTTCATTTAAAGCATTCCAATTGAAGACGGTTTGATAAAACCACCTTAGACCAAGCCCCCTTGGATAGAACCCTGCTAGTTTTAAACCATACCTATAACGAAGTCTCCTTTACACCTATCAAAATGCTGATAAAAAACCACTTTTTATTTACCTTTTGGGGGATAAAATGAATTCATTTAAAATTTGTTTTTTTTAAAGAATGTAGTCCTTATTATAAGCTTCCAAAAAAGTATAATTTTAATTAAATTTCATTTGATTATTATATTTATTTTTTATTTCTTGTGAATGTAGGTTTTTCACCAAAAATCAAGCTCTTTGTTTTACACATGTGGAAAAATAGAAAATTATCAAAAAAAAAAAATTGTAAAATATGAGTGCACCATATATTGAAGTCCTTGATCCAACAAAAAAAGAAAAATTAAATTTCGATACATACAAAAAAAGTTATGCGTTATATGGTCTACCTATGTCTGAATTGTAATTGGTTTGAATTTGAAACTTGATTAAGGAAAAAATGTTCAATAAAACACAATCTAACCAAGTGGAAGAACTAGATATCAGAGTTACAAATCTAAATTCGAAAGAATTAGAATTTTATCCTTCATGGAAAAAAAGTTATGTGTTATACGGTGAGAGTCACTTTTTAAAAATGTTGTTTTTTGAAAAAAACTAGTTTTCGAGGGAGATGGAAAAATAAGTGCAATCCAATTCCAAAAATTTTGAAAAAAAAATATTTAGAATTTACAGCAAAAAAATCATGAAACTCTAGTTTGCATCATCTTCAAATTCCTTAGGGCTTAGCTGCTATAAGTGCCTGAAAGTGAAGATTTAGTTAAGAAAAAATTATTTCAATGTCCAATTTGGCCAAAAATTGTAAACCACTATTGTGGGATCACCCTAATATAGAAAGAAATCAAAAAGGAAGCAAAAGGAAAAGAAAAGATAAAAGACTAGTAAAGCACATGTGAGTCAACTATCCAGCTGGTCATCATCATCCCAATCTTGTACAATATATGTGGAATGCAGATCACTAGTGAGAGGGACAACATCAAGTGTTGTTCTAGGAGAATCACTAGGTTCAACATGTGGTGCATCACTCAGTTTAGGAGGATCATCATGGTTATTATCATTTAAGCTCATGGAAGAGGGAAATAAAAAATTCAACTCATTATGCACTTGTTCATCAATTTTAGCAGTTTCTTCATTGCCATCCAAGTTAACCACAACAGGAGGATGAATGATAATATCCATAGAGAGTTCTAGTCCTTGTTGTGTTGGAGATATAAATTTTCTTTTTTCTAGTAAGAGAGGAAGGTCATCATTTATTGCTTCTATCAAGTTCGGATTTTGATTTTCAATGTTGTTTTCTTCATTCATCTTTCAAGCAATAGCACGACATCTATGTCTACGCTCTCTAGCATTTATGTTTCTTTTATTACAATTTTCAAGTTGCACTTGTGTAGGAGCGGGTTTGTCAACCATAGGTTCCTTTTTCTTCTTTTGAGGGAAAAATGGAAGAAACCATGGGAAGTTGTTAAACCACTTTCTCTTTGGCTTTACAAATTTTCTTAAGAGGTGGATTAGGACTTGTTCGGTTTTCTCTTGAAATTTTATAGGAAATAGGCAAGGGGTTTTTCATGTATGGGTCTTGGTTTGTGGGAAGGGCTTTAGGCTTACTATTGTTTTCTTCAAGGGGTGGAGGAAAATTCTCAAGGGATAATCTGGCTATGAATTTTTCTTTGAAATTTTGGTAGGATATTGAAAAGAAGTCTTCATGAGGTCTTATAGGTTCCATGGGCTCAGGCCAAAAATAATCTAAGGAAAATTTTCCACAGGAAGATGGAGGTCTAAAGCCACTATGCTTCACAGTGATTATTTCATTACCGACTAGAAAATTTAAGCAATTATGGACAATGGATGGGACCACATTCATGGAGCTAATCCATTTGTAGCCCAACTTCACATGAAATTGGTCTGAATTAGATATGATAGAGAATGATCATTTAATTTCTTCGGTCCTAGTTCTAAAGGGAGTGTGATCGAGCCCATTGTAGCACGAGAAAAATCATCATGCATTTTAATCCATGCTTTTAGTTTATCATATCTATCTTGAGTAAGTTCATCTACAAATAGGAGTTCTTCTATGATCACATTCTCTCCATAGATAGGATCAATTAAAATCCCAGGAGTGGGCCTGTTATTGATTTTTCTGGCTATTTCAAGAGGACCATCAGGTGCATTCTTGATTATTTCTTTTGAAGAGAAAGTAATGTCAGTAGGAATTATGATTTGTTTGTTTACGAGGCTCGATATCAATCACTCCTATCATTGTATTAATAGGACTTTGGTCATTAGTATCCATAGGAATTTTTTCATCATCATCCATAGGAATTTGTTCGTTATTGCTCATATTCTCATCATCTATGTCAACATTCATCACATTGGGCTTAGTTTCACTAGCCTTAACAAATTAAATATTATGGTTGGGCATGGGATTGGTAAAGATTTTCAAGTTTTGGTTGGGAGGAGCTACAAACTTATTACCTTTGCTATTCACACCTCCAATTTGGATATGATTAGATCCAATGAGGTCTTGCACAAGATGTTTAAGACACTTGCAATGTTCCAAATCATGTCCTTTTTGTTGTTGATAAGCACAATAGGCATTATGTCTAAATCTTGGAGGTAACGACTTGCTAGGGTCAAGGGGTTGAATGGGAGGTAAGGTAAGCATGATTTTGTTTAATAGCTGGGTCATAATGTTGTGAAGTGTGTCGAGTAAGGATGTAAATTGTTTTTTGTGGATCCCCAGAGATATAAGGATTACTCTTCTTTATAGCAGCTACTTGGGTATCAAATGGTTGAGTAGGTTGAGAGGTGGAATTTAGTTGAAGAAAACTTTTATTTTTTCTTCTGTAACGTTGGTAGGTATTTTGGTTTGAAGCTCCATAATTTTCAAGATGGGTAGAGGTGGATTTCCATTCACTACTACTTGCAAAATTCTAATAATCTCAAAGGGAAATGCACAAATGCATGAAGGAAGGGAATTTCATCATGGTGAGTTTGTCTCTTATCTTACTTTGTAAATTTTCTGTGAACATCTTTTGAAGTTGGGAATCGTGAATTTTCACACTGACTTGGGAATAGAGCGATTGGTAGCATGAAATAAAGTTAGTGACTTTTTCACTCTCATTTTGCTTACATCTCATCAAATCATCCAATGTCATTTCAAGAACCATGCACACTTGGAAATGGTTAATAGAGGCCTCAAAAATTTCATTGAATGAATGAATTAAGTTATTCGGTAACGTATAAAACTAGTCCAAGACAATTTCTTTCAAGTATCAGGGAAAATGTTTAGCCAAAATTTATCCTCAAAGATAAAGTACTACACAAAGCGGCAAAGGCATTAACATGATTAGCAAGATCTCCCTTTCCTCCATATTTCTCAAATCTAGGGATCTATATACCTTGTGGCACTAGAGTTCTCAATATCCCCAAGGATAGTGGGTTACTTTTAACATAGTATGAAGGTTGACCATTTTGATTTTGATTTATGGTTGAAACTTGATGTTGAATGGATGAGAGGCTTTGTAAAAGGTGGTCAATGATAGTATCATTGCTTGTGGTTTGTGATGGAGGTGAATATGGTGGGGGTGTGTATGTGTTGGAAGGACCAGTGAATGGATTGCTTACTAGAGGAGATATAAGATTAGATGCAACATAGGTATAAGGAGAGCTAGTGGAAATGTTCAAGGTAGGAAGGATATTGCTAGTTGGTGAACCAACAATTTTGTGGTTTTATGTACTTCTCTTACACTCTTAGGATCTTTCACCTAAAATGAGAGAGATAAAACCCCAAAATTGAAGTGGTTCACTCAAATAGAGGATTGTATGATGTAATTAAGACTAAATGCAATGTTGCAAATGCAACTAAATGATGTAATTGACTTATTATTAATGCAAAACTAATGTAATATGCAATGTTTGAAAAGACAGTGAGGTTTCCAAATAGCTTAAAAAGATGAACATAAATGAAAATGAAACTAAACAAAAAGATGTATTTTAGAATGTGTGCACCTGTAAAGCTAAAGATGACTGGAAAGCACTCTAGAAATCTAAGAAATCTGAATTTTTTGTTGACTAGGACTCATTCATCAAGTATGTGTAGGATCGTCATGGAAAAAATAGGCCCTTAAGTGGCAAAAAATTTAGAAAAATCAGAGTTAGGAAACTTCACGTAAAAATTTGAATGTTATCTCTATTATTTCAAAAATATGTAAGAATAGAATTTGTAGCCAATTGAATGTAGCTTCTAAACTACGTGTTTTTTTTAAAATCTATTTGGTGAAAATTTGAAATTTCAATGTAGTAGTACTTAAATTTTAGGGAAAAAAGAAGTAGGTGTTTGTCCCACCTAACCATAATAAAATGATAATATATTTTTATAAGATTTTAGATATAAGTAGAGGAATCATGTCCGATGTGATGCATATTTTTTTGTAATTCTTTCCCAAGTAAATAATTAATTATGATTTTTTTATTAAAAAATTTAAAAAATATAAAAAACTTGTATGTCTAACCACCTTAACTTGGTCAAAACTTCATGAAATTCAATTTTTTTTTACCCTATAGAATGTGGTATAGAATGTGACACATGTTTCGAATTTAAAAAATGTGATACCGTTTGAAAACTATAGATGTTTTTCAATCAACTTATCAATCGGGACTTTAGTCATAATTCAAATAGAAAATGAATAATAATTATTTATTGAATTCAAAGTGAAGCATAATTTATATTGGTGCAAAGCTGAGAATCTCCTTTAAAAATCCTTTTCATTTCATCAATTTTGGGTAAAAAAAGTCATCGTCGGCCACATACCCATCATATCGCCACTTTTTGGCCTATAATGATCCTGCACATACCCTGCCACCGTGGGAAAATTAGTCCGAGGACAAGGTTTTCTGCCTTGAAATTGGTTTCTGCTCACTAGGTATCAGGATCTACATCTAACTCTGAAAATCACCTCATGAGGGACTCATTTTCCATCCATGACAAATTAGTCCACTTTCAATTTTTTGCAAATTCAGATCTTTGTTATGCATCTCGTCACCTATACCACACTTTTTGACAGAAACCCAAATTGAGATATCAGAAAATTCCTGCAAAATAGCTTAAAACTTGTTTTCTAAGGGGGGGTTTTCCTTGGTCAAACCCCTAGTTGGGTAATCAAAATTTAAATGGACAAAAATATGCATAAAACCCTAGTCTTAAGTGTGTTAAAGACTAGGAATGTTTCAAGTATGATAAAACCCTATTCTATTGTGCTAGAATAAGATGTGCAAATGTGATTTCAATGATGCAAGACTTCAACCCTAGAAATCCTACAACACATCAAAATGGAGATAAATGACATGCAAATGAGATGTAAATGAAATACAAACCTTAATATGAAGATAGAAAGAAAATGGAAGATGGAATCACTTTAAAAACAAGTCTTTACGTGTGATTTGATGGCTAGTTGCATCTCCTCAACCTATATTTCTCTATGATTCACCATAGGAATCCATCATCAACTATTTGCATTGTTGAACCTTGAATGAAGAGTGAGATTCAAGAATTGCAAAAACCCTAGTTTGCTACTCTAAAACTTCAACTTTGCTAATGAAACTTATTGTGGAAGACTTGACTTTAGAATTTTCTTTTGTAAGAATGGCTAAGAGATGTGAAAAATTACTTAAAATGAGTATTTATAAGCATCAACACCTAATTTTCTCATTATCTAGACCTAGGAGGACGACATCCACCAAAAAATTAAGTTGAATTAATTGAATTCCGGCTCAAAATTTAAATTTACCTCAAAAGGGACTCGTTCGCCACTCTTGGAAAATGGGTCCCACTAGAGGGGACTCATTCACCCAAGGTGGAGAATGGGTTCCACCAGTGGTTTTTGAAGGTAGTTTTTTGGGGTATGCATGAATTAAGTGTTGTTTGTCGAGATTTAAGTGATCTCTCAAGTGAAACAGGCCTCTAGCTAAAAAATAATGGGTCTTAGGGCCTATAAATGTTTTTTTGAAGGATGAATAATGCAGGGGTACTCAAAAGTAGGTCCAATTAAGTGTGAAATTGTCTCTTTTCTCAAGAGTGTCCAATTTTCCACACCACATTTAGCCCCCACTTTATCGCCCATATGACTCTACATGCATATGTAAGCTAAAGGACTCTAAACAGTACACTTTATTGCATCAAAGGATACTCATTCAAAGGATGGGAGAATGAAGTCCCCAATGTAGTTATCTACAAAACCACAACATTAGGAATCGAATCCTGCAACAATTTTTTTTTAATTATCCAAAAATCCTTTTATCTAACTCCTAGGAATCCAATTTGAGGGTAGATGTATGGGCCCTTGATTCTGCTTGCTTTATAGAGGTGGAATCAAGGTAGCAATCTATCCACGTCAAATAAAGAACATCATACCGTAGGGAATTTCCAAGTACCATGCCACATAATGATAGATGATTGATGATTTGAGGTGTGGAATCACGATTCCAATGCATCAAACGACATAAAAAATGGAGTACCCTAGCTCCCAGTATGTTGTGTCAAACAAAAGATGCATTATTAACTCTTAAGATAAAATAACCCTAATTTAATGCATACGAGTAAAACTGATGAGAATAGGTTAAAAGAGGTAGGAAAAATTAATTTGTCACTTACTATTGTATTTTACCTTTGTGTAGATTGAGCGTGATGAGTGAGACAAGAAGATGTAGAGTAGACGGGATTATACGCCTTTGTGATTAGATGAGCTTCAAGAGCAGGTTGTGCACGGAGAGCTGTACCATGAGGTGAGTCAATTTTTCAACTTTCACTTAGTGATTTTGTAATGATTTAATGATTTTTAATGAATTTATAAGGTAATTTAGGGTATTGGAAAAAATGTTTGCAAAGTGGCACCTTTTTTTCACAAAGTGTCCCATTTGTTTGCAAAGTGTCCCTTTTGTTCGCAAAGTGTCTCGTTTCTTTGCGAAGTGTCTCAAAAGGGTTCTAAAGCGTCTAGGGCCTTTAGGAAAGCACACATGCATGATGAATAATTTAAAAATTGAAGATATTAGATGAATTTTTAGATCATATTGTTATTATTTCGATAGGTTCCAACCTGGTCGTGATAGCGGCTAGGAGGGAGACAAATTAGTTTTCTTAGAGATTTAGCCCCAACACTATCAATAGTAGAGACTAAGCATCTACAGGTAGTAGGCATCTATTGGGCATATCTGATGCCACCTATGAGATACCATGATGCCATGATGATGTCCCTATGTGAGTGTTGGGATGCTGATACTTGTACATTTTATCTTCTGACTAGGGAGATGACCATCACCCTAGAGGATGTACACCATATTTTATGAGTTCCTATTCGAGGAGAGTGGGTATATTTATGGGGGGATCAGTCATTCCATGAGAAGAAGGTGGACATGCAGTACTACTTGGGTGGACCTACTCATGATGAGAGTGAATCGAGCTTCCCATGCTTCTATATTCACGAGCCCCCATTGTCAGATGGATTATGATGCATATAGTGGCTCTTGTTCTCAATCTTGATGGAAGAGTGACACACTTGGATGGAGGATTGGTACAATTGATTCGAGGGATGCATGAGCACAAGAAAATCTATGGTTGGGGATGCTAGCACATCTTTATTATGATCTTGGCTTATTTTTGTTTTGAGAGATGGTGCATTGCACACTTCTAGAGGTGTGGTGCCTTGAGCATATTACATGCACCAGGCTTGTTGAGCTCCCATGTGCTATAGCTGTAGGATATCCATCAGCCTTCGGTTATCCTCTATGATGCTTGTGGCAGTATGGAGATCTAAAATTTTGCAGGGTTATATTTGACTGACTGGAGGAGGATGAGATCCTATGGAGACCTTATCTACTCACACTACAATGGCCAGACCCAATAGGACAACTAAGGAGGATGCAGATGGACAGGTTTTTAGCTGGATGGCATGACTATGTTGTACAACTATTCTATTATGGGAGAGTCATGTAATAGTTTGGGCAGGTGCAGAAACAACCGAGGGCATGCCCTTTCAATAGGTGGTCAGTGTGGAGTGCCTAGAGGCTGGGTGATACTGTTCGACTCACTATAGATCATGATCATGAGATTGATGTCAATGCTTCATATCATGATTAGCCACCAGTCATCGAAACTGATGATGTTGGAAACATAGATGAGCATGAGGAGTGGTGGTCAGTGACACAAATATCTCATTTATTTCCCATGGATTTCCCTATAGGTGATGTAGGACCAGCACTAGATGAGGGAGATGGGTATGTGAAGGATCATCATGGAAAAAATAGGCCCTTAAGTGGCAAAAAATTCAGAAAAATTAGAGTTAGGAAACTTGACGTAAAAATTTGAATAAGTTATCTATATTATTTCAAAAATATGTAAGAATATAATTTGTAGAAAACTAAATGTAGTTTCTAAACTCCTAGGTTTTTTTTTTTTTAAATCTATTTGGTGAAAATTTGAAATTTCAAAAGTGGTACTTAAATTTCAGGGAAAAAATAAGAAGTAGGTGTTTGTCCGACCACCCTAACCACAATAAAATGATAATATTTTTTTAAAAAAAATTAGATATAAGTAGAGGACTCATGCCCCGATGTGATGCATATTTTTTTGTAATTTTTTTCCATGTAAATAATTAGTTATGAATTTTTTATTACAACTTTTTAAAAAATATAAAAACTCATATGTTTGACCACCTTATCTTGGTCAAAAATTCATGAAATTCAATTTTTCTTTTTTTAATCCTATAGTATGGAAAGCATAGAATGTGATGCATGTTTTGGATTCAAAAACTGTGATACTCTTTGAAAGCTATAGATGTTTTTCAATTAACCTATCAATTAGGACTCTAGTCATAATTTGAATAAAAAATGAAAAATAATTACTTATTAAATTCAAAGTAAATCATAAATTATATTGGTAGAAAGCGAAGAATCTCTTGTAAAAAACCTTTTCGTTTCATCAATTTTGAGCAAAAAAATAGTCCTCAGCCACATACCCATCATATTGCCACTTTTTGGCCCATCATGATCCTGCACATACTCGATGAGCTAGAGGACAGGGCTGAGGATGTACTATATAGGGTAGCAGATATATTTACTAATGTTATCAATGATGAGTATGATTTAGAGGCTCCTCCTGGCGATGAGGACTAGATGGAGGAGAGGAGGATGATTTTTACGAGGAGGAGCCACCCCTGAGTGAGGGTGATGAGGTAGTGACTGAGGATAAACACGAGCATGGAGAGGCTTCTCACACTCGTAGGACTAGATCACATAAAGTAGATACAACAGACATCAATTCCCACAGTCAAAGAGAGGCTAGCATGTCCTCTATGCCCCCTAGAGAGGATGAGGTTGATATTCCTCAGCCGACTAGAGACATAGATGATGACATTTAATTTTATGCATGTACTTTGAGTGTTTGATACTTTATATATATATCATGATGATGTTTAATGATTGTGTACATTTCGTATCTTGCAAGAGCAATGAGAGACTAGAGAGAATGCATTCTATCATCAGGCTTCCGCGGAGATAGTGCCTGCATCCATCAATGAGGAGGAGGTGGATCCTGACTACGTTCCCCCACCTATGGTTGAGGAGGAGCCAGAGTCGCTCAAACCTTTTGTGAGGTTATGAGTAGCATACAAGAGCATGAGGAGATGACTCCACTGAGCTGAGAGTGTAGAAAATTCATCACAGACCTCAGTAGAGGTTGAGAGACTCCATGCAAAGCTAGCACAGGTATGAGTGAGGAGGGATCAGATGGAAGAGGATTGACTTGTGGCTCTTGGTCGAGTATAGGGTCTAGAGTATGCACTCAGAGTTGGCGAATTGCAACCACGATCACACATGACCATCTCATGATGTTCGGGGATTGGATCATGGGTGCCAGAGCCTGAGGGGTCTAGCTCTCATAGACCTTGGTAATTTTTTATATGATATTAAGATGTACATAAAACTGTTTGATATATATATATATATATGTGTGTGTGTGTGTGTGTGTGTGTGTGTGTGTGTGTGTGTGTATACATGTGCATTTGATGTTATATTTTGTCTTAATGGGTTTGAATGTTAAATGGAAATGTGATTAATTAAATAACTTATGGTAAAATTATTTAATTAATGTCTACATGATTTAACATGATTGATTTGATCTAATGTAAAACATATTGCAGCTTCAGTTTAGATACAACAATTTTGAATTAAAGAGAATATGTTAAATTAGATACACCTATAACTCATAAAAGGATTGAACTTAACATAACATGAGGTTAAATAGCATGAAACCTAAAGTAATTATAAAATTAACTTAAATAATTACCTTAGTGTTCAAGACAAACACATGATCAGTTGTCAAGAACGAAGCAATGTGAAAGTTATGTAGAATGTAAGCAAAAAACTTTAGACAACACTGATTTACTAATCATAGTATTAAAAGAGATTACAGATAATACTGGTGCAAATGTGCGGAATTAATAGGTTCCTTAAGGGGTGTTCCATCATGCTTTGTTAAGACATAAGCGCCAGACCCATAACTAGTATCAACTATATAAGGTCCCAACCAGTTAGGGCTGAATTTATCTTTGTCTTCATGGTTGGCATTAGTATTATGTTAATTCTCATAAAGAAAAAAATCACCCTTACGAAACGTTCAAGGAATGACATGAGTATTATGTTTTCGTTGTAATTTTTTAATATAAGATTGGAGGTGCTCAAGAGTGTTAATGAGCTTTTCATCAAGAATTTCAAGCTAGTGCAATCGTTGGTCTTTATAAGTGGCATCGTCAATAAGGTCTTGAAGAGAAATTCACAATGTAGGAATTTCTAACTCCAAGGGCATGATCGCATCAGTGCTGGATAAAAAAGGTTATAAGGTGTAGTTTTGGTATATAATCTAACACTCATTCGATAATCCCAAAGCGCATAATGTAATTGCGTATGCCAATTCTTATGATGTTTGTTAATAGTTTTCTTAAGGATTTGTTCCAAAATATTATTAGTGCTTTCAACTTGTCCATTGGATTGTAGATAATATGGTGTGGAAAATCAATGTTGAATGTTGAACATTTCAAGAAATTTCTTAACCTCGTTATTCTTAAATGGGGTTCCATTTTCTGAAACGATGGCAGACGGAAGACCGAAGCGAGCAATTATGTGTTCCAATATGAAATGACAAATTATTTCAACATTCATAGATTGAAGAGGAATAGCTTCCACCCATTTCGTGAAATAGTTTTTTGCAGTTATGATAAATGTATATCTAGTAGAAGAGGGAGGTGAAATTTTTCCAATAAGATCCAATCCCCATATTGAAAACAGCCAAATGGGAATTTGGGCATGGAGCTCAGAAGCAGGAGCATGGATCAAATTGCTATTTTCTTGACATTTCATACATCGTTTAACGTAAGCAAAATAGTATCTCTCCATATGTTTCCAATAATATCCCATACAGATGAGTTTTTGTACTAACAATCGTCCTCCAAAATGACCGCCATAGGCACCAGCATGAGCCTGCTCAAGGGCTATAGGAATTTTAGAATCCTCAAGACACCTTAGTAAGAGAACATTGAAAGATATTTTATACAATACATCGACGAGAATCATGTATTTGGCTGCTAGTTTGCGTAAACAATTTTGAGTGTTTGTCGTTGTGGGCTCAGGAATGGTACCATCTTTTAAATAATTATAGATTGTGTCATAACATTCTCGCGGCTCTTCTTGAGTTGTAGTTAAAATGTATTTGAAGCTAGTATCAATTGAAGGTTTCATGATGGGTGAATAACAAAGGTGAAGTCTATTGAAGGATCATGTGGGGATATGAGAGACACTACACTTGCCATCGCATGTTTGCATGTCGATTGTCTTTTCATGGGATGTTATCAATGGTGAATGATTCAAACTTCTCTAATAGTTTCATTGTGAGGTCCTTGTATTTTGATAACTTTTCATGTTTAGTTTGATACATCCCAATGATTTTTTTGATTACTAATTATGAATCACCAAAGATCTTTATATGTTTAGCATTCATGGTTAAAGCAACTCAAAATCATGTGATTAATGCCTCATACTCAGCTATGTTATGTGTACATAGGAAATTTAATCGATATGACAAGGGGATAGGATTTCCATCGGGAAGAATGAATACCACTCTAGCATTAGAACATGTTCTACACTTAGATCCATCAAAATACAATTCCCACATTTTAACATTAGAGGTCAAGACACTGTCATCAGGAAAAGAGTCATGATTAGGTAAAGCAAGAGGAGAAGGGGCATTATCTAAGTGATCAATTAAGGCTTTTCCTTTGATTTATTTTTGGGAAAAAAACTTAAGGTAAAACTCTGTTAACAACATCACCCACTTAGCTAAGAGTCCAGATAAGTCATTTTTATTAAAAAGATGCTTAAGGGGATCAAATTTTGTTATGACTTGTATTTCAGCATTGAGTAAATAATGTCACAATTTATTAGTAGTGAATACAAGGGCTAAACATTATTTTTCAATTAGTGAATATTGAGTTTCATAATAAATTAAAGTTTGACTGATGTAATAAATAGGATGCTCTTTTCCATGATCATCTTGTTGAGCCAACAATGTTGCAAGAGCATGGGCTGATGTGGCTATGTACATGATAGACAATTTGTTTGGCATGGTGGGTTGTAAAATAGGTGGAGTTGCAAGGTATTCCTTTCAACTCTCAAAATCCTATTTGCAATCCTCATCCCAATCAAAAGGTACATCCTTTTTGAGGAGATGCGTGAAGGGTAATGTGTGATCGGCTAAAGATGCAACGAAATGACAGATAGCTTGAATCCGGCCTTGTAACGTGCGTAATTGAGAAATGTTCTTAGGAGGTGGCATGTTAATAATGGCATCAATTTTCTTTGTGTCCACCTCAATGCCTTTGTGAGATATGAAAAATCCCAAAATTCTACCACTATCTACGCCAAAGACACAACTTTCTAGATTTAATCGCATATTATATTTAGGTATTTGTTCAAAGATCTCTCGAAGAACATTTAAATTTTCTTGTCTTGTTAAGGATTTAGCAAGGATGTCATCAACATAATCTTCCAAAATTTTATGATTGTAATCATGAAAGATCAAGGTCATTGCTCATTGATAAGTTGCGCCGGTGTACTTTAAGTCGAAGGGCATCACGACCCAACAAAACATTCCCCAAACAGTTGTAAATGTAGTTTTATATTAATCTTGAGGATTAATAAGGATTTGATTATAACCAAAGAATCCATCCATGAATGACAACAAAGCATGTCTAGCAGTTGAATCCACAATCATGTCAATATTAGGAAGCAAAAAGTCATCTTTTAAAGAAGCTTTATTCAAGTCACAAAAATCCGTACATACCCTAATACGATTATCAAGTTTAGCAACTGTGACAATGTTTGAGATCCAAGGAGAATAATCAATAGGTCGAATGAAGCCTACATCAAGGAGTTTTTCAAGCTTTTATTTAACATGCAAGGCTACATTAGTGTTCATTTTTCATATCTTTTGGTGAATGGGTTTAGCATTTTCAGTGAGAACGATGTTATGTGTCACAATTTTTGGGTCAATTCCTGACATATCAGAATATTTCCAAGATTTTTTTTTAGGAAAATCATGAAGTAAAGTTGTAGTGTCCTCTTGTTCTTCATCTTCAAGGAACTTCCCAATCTTAATAACTTTGTATTTATCATTGATGTCCATCGGCACATCAATTGTATCTCCTAAGGGGAGTGTATTAGATTTAGGAACATTGGAATCATAGGGTTTTTCAGTGATATCACTATCTTTTTGCTTAGTAATTATCACAGTGCAAGTAACCCGTTTCATGGGAGTAGTAGAGGATGTGTTATAATAAACTCCTAACATTTTTTTTAGAGTTTCATCACTATCAACATACTTCCATGATGGTGATAAGTTCATATCAAGCAATTAAGGATGTTTGATTGTGATTTTGTGTTTTGGTTGACATGTAATAGTGTTGATGTTCAAGGATGGTTGTTGAGTAGCTTTTGCCACCTTAGAAAAAGAATAACCCAATCTAGTTTTTGTCTCTTGTGTATTAGGATCTATAGGGACACAAATGCCTTGTTCATGCTTTCCACATCCTTTTCCTGTATATCCCAATTGTTTTACAAGTTCATAACCCTTTCCATAAAGTATTTCCATTTATTTCAGATCAGGCGGAAGTTGATAATCTATCTCATCAAAATTTGTTGTGTATGTGGTATTTTCTTCCAAAGTAGAGGATATAGATATTTGATAAGATTGTTCAAAACTTTGAGTTGACATAATGGTTGGTCATTCTGGTTTCTCATCTTTCTTTTGCATGATTATGTATTTTCCCATAAATGAAGGTGTGAATTCTAAGGATCCCCAATCATCACCAAATAATTTAGAAATTGATTCCTCATCATGTTGTTCAACTTCTAGAGGGTCTATATTAGTTATTGGAATTAATGTTTTGAGAGGACTTGCAGTTCATTTTTCAAGGTGCAAGCATCTTGTAGGCTCAGGGTCTATTTCGACTTGATAAATGTTGTTGTTATAGATATATTTCATTATAAGATGAAGGACCGAAGGCACTAGATTCATCTCATGAATCCATGGCCTACCTAGAAGAAGATTATACGAAAGATCATAAAGCATGACATGAATAGGAGTTTTCATAGTAGCCACCCCAACTGTAATAGGTAAAGTGATTACACCGAATGGTTTCTTTTTTGTATTGTCAAATCCTCGAATGGATAAGGAATCAGGTTTTATTTGTGATTTTTCAACACGTAATCTATCAAGGAGATTCACACTACACACATTGAGGGTAGAACCATTATCAATGAGGTTTCTTTTGATACATATTCAATTGAATTGATCAATTATCATAAAGACTTCATTTTGTTTTTGTAACTCTAAAGGAGGGAGCTCATGTTAATGGAAAGTAATGTTGAGATTAACCTGTAGACATGTGAAATTAGCATCGTGCACTCAATTCACGTTCATCCACTCATTAAATACATCAAATTCAAATTCATCCATTCATCAGGTAAATCAATTTCAATCTCCTAAAGGTCATCAACTTTATTTAATTTAATCTTATCATTATCCCCCTTAGCTAAATAAATCAAATATTTATTTAACTAAATCTTTATCATCTTTCATCTCATTTTTTATTTAGTTTAATCTTTAAATCTAAAGCAAAAAGGTAAAATCACCTAATCCTATTTTTAATTAACTAAATCAGGATTAAATCTAATCTAATGCATGTCACATTCTCTAGATTTTCCCACTTGCACCAATAAATCAATTTATTGATTTATTAAAATCAACATTTTCCATCAACATGGCATCTTTGAGGAATATTCCCTCAAGTTTGAATTCAAAAAATAAGTGGACATGTACATCCAACATTGCAATAACTTCTCCATTTCATGTCCCCCACTCAACATTTATTTCACAATTTCAAATTTGAAAGCTCCCTCTCTTTGGCACATTGACCAAAATGTGCTCATTCCTCAACCTATGACAAGTTGACAAGTGGCTCCATTTGATTGGCTAAATCATTATCCGACATTGCTCTATTTTGAGCTCTCTTCCAACTTGAAAATCTATAAATGAAAAGCCTCATTTTTCATCAAGACATCCACAACTCATGCAAAGTTACTCTCTTCAATTGAGAGCTAATTTTTCCCATCTTCATAATATCTTCATGTCAATTTCATCATTGAGCTTAGCAAAGGATTGGGAAAGGGATCTACAATAGCACCAATCCACTATGGGATAGGATTCATTTCATGTTTTATATGCCTTAGTTTGTCTTGTGATTTGTTTTCATTTTAAACCATGATTTATTATTTCATAGGAGCACTAATAAGTTTGCATTTGTTATCAACTAACCCATTTCAATGAATGTTGAAGTTTAGGGGCTATTTGCAGGTTTACGGTGCTCACATATGGCGCTAGAAGGAGAGGGCCTCCAGGGAAAAAGGAACCCTCTTTATTTGATATGTGTTTGACTAATCTACATTCTTTCTTTATCTCAAATCTGTATACTTCCATTTTAGCACAAGCAAAGGAACACGTTGTTACTTTTTCCATTAGTATTGTTGTCTTTATTTGCCATGCTTTGTTTACCTTCTGGATGTAATATTGTTGTTTGTGTTTGTTGTGGTATTCAAATAATACATACTCAAGAAATGTATGCATTGTCAATATTAGGATTAAACTCTTGTTTGGATACTCTGCAAATTCCCCTGTCTGACATCTGTTAGGTCTCATCATTGGTTTAGAAAGAAAGAAAAGAAAGAAAAAAAAATCAATTGTTTTAATAGGTGGGAGAGTCCACTAACAAGTCCACTCGTCTGCGGTGAATGTGAATCTCACCATTTGCCACCAAGTGCAACCTCTTCAATTTGCATTCTCTTTATGGAATTTTCACTACCAAAATGAATATATAGGGTAGAAGGCTCTGCCTATGCATATTCTTAGTTGTTCCTCTACATTTAATTGATGTTTTCCTTCTTGGTCGAGCCCTTGCTTTGCACATAATAGTTCCTGAACTCTGAACCCTTATTCAATTCCTCTGTCTCCTGGGCGACTGCCACTAGCACGTGGGATTTGTGTACTACAAATAGCCACACTGTCACTTCGCCTATACCCATCACCACATTACCTATCAACATCATATTTACATATTGTCATCTTATGCCTGATGTCCACTATACTCTTTGTCAAAAACAAAAACAAAAAAAGGCTGAGAAAGATTCTCTGGTTGTGCCCAAAGTCTGTCTCATAATCTGATCTGAAACCATGACTTTTTCCCTTGAGTGACTGGGAAATTATATGCTCTGTAGGGGAAAGGAAGAATGAAGGACACAAAGGGGAAAGGAAGAATGAAGGACACAAAGGACACTCCAAGGATCTCAATGTTTATTTACGTCAGTGATTTTGGTGCAGGGTATACTGAGTCAAAGCCTCTATACAAGTGAAAACCCCATGACCTAATCCAAAAGAAAGCATCCTATACTAGTTTTTTTTGTTCAGTGGTACTCAGTGAGAACTGGTTTAGTTGTTTCTGATCCTCTGATATTTGACCAATTTGTTCAAAAATCATTATCAAAGACTCCCACTAAATACCCATCTTTAAGCCATGTCTAATCAGCCTTGTATCTGAGCACACCCTTAAGTAAAGTTTGTCTCAATCTGGGTCTTTAGGTGCCTTTATTCAGTTGGTATTTGACAAATTTTCTTCAAAATCACTCTCTCAGAGACCCACGAAACGTCCATCACTAAGCTCTTCATAGGTAGCATTCTGTTCGAGCACACCCTTTAATAAAATTTGGTTCAATGGTATTGAATCAGAACTTATTTGAAGTTTGTTTTTTTTTTCGTTTTAGTTGGTATTTGATTAGTTTTGCTTAAATATCGCTATCTTTAGAGACCCACATGATTTCCCATCTTAAGCATTTTGTTGAGCTCAATAAGATCTGGTGAAGTTTGAAAATTGTAAACAATGGCCTTTTAGTCAACTGTGACAATCCAAAATTGCCTTAATTTTGTTCCTCATCCTTAGGCAAAAAGCAAAGGAAAAAGAGAATCTAGGAGGCTCACGCCAAAGATCTTTGGGCTTCCAAACAAGCATGTGCTATGAAATATATCTCCCTAGGAATTGTGAATAGATCAGCTGGCTAGAGTTGATTCTATTAATCTGGACTACCTTTTTGTGAAATGCAAACGAAAACCAGGTATAAAGCAAGTCTAGGGATAGGCTAAAATTTTAGGAGTGTCCATTTTTTGAAGAAATCAAACACTTCCTATGGCCATTTTTCAATAAATAAAAAAGTGCATTTCCCAATCTATAGGTTTGTGCATTTATTTTGCAAAACGTATGTTGCTTGCTTGCAAATTTCTTTTTTTGTGGTTGCAGAATTTAGCTTTACACCCGCCAACTACATTTGAAAGTTTCTAAAGTGTCATTCATCAAATCATTTTTTTGTGCATCCTGAAGTCACATTATTCTAGGAGATCACGTTTCTTTTTAGGAGGTTGCGAGGATGCTTGTTAAGGACTGCAGAAGGTGGCTTTACACCAGCCAATAACATTTTTTTGAAGTTTCCCATGCCTAAAACATTGTTTGCTTGAAATAGTTGTTAGGCACAATATTTGTTTCTTCTATTTTCACCTACCAAGGATATTAGCTTGAAGACCTCTACGTTCATATGGAATTCAAAATGATTTATAGGTTTTACTGTTGAAAGCTAACTAATCAATAAAAGTTAAGGTTATTGGTAGAAATGCGTGTGATTCACCTCACCAAGTCATGCCCCTCTTTCAACACATGCTTTCATGTCATGACCTTTTGATGGATCATTAATGGTAAGGCATAATGGCTGGATAGGTTTGAGCCAATTTATTTAATAGAGAGATCGAATCTGTAAGTTGCCTAGCAGCCTTAAAGTCAAACTCCACCTGCCTAGATAGTTGTTTATTTAGGCTTTAAAAGCACTTAATGGTGACTTTCTCAAGAGATCTACACTTTTTGACTTCGCAATTAGTATGAATCTCTTATTTATGAGAATCCATTTCAAAGCCAACTCCTAAGATATCCTACCTAGTCACTCTCCAATGCAATAAAGTGTATTTTCATTTACTTCATCCATTAGCCAAAGCTCTTTAATAAATACAATGATTCTTGGGGGTATTGCAATCTTTGTCAACTTTAAGGTTATGGCTAACTAGATGGTTGTATCTTTCACACATGCTTATGAATGCATTTTGGAATTGCATTAGAGAGAAAATTCATTTCTTAAATTTATTTTATTTAAAATCATTTAAGTTAATGCTTAAAACCAAATTTAGTTTAAAAACTTGGTTTTCACATAATTTCTTTTTTTTTTATAGGAAAGCGAGAAAAACAAAGGTACAAGGATAATGAAGGACAACGAAGGTACAAGGAAAGAAAAAAAGGAAAAAAAAAAGTGAAATCTACATTGGAGTCAATCATGGGAATCAAGCAAAAACAAGCGAAATTGCTCAAGCTCGAAAATTGAACATCAAAATTGAAGTTGACAAAGCATTTTTAAATGCTTTAAAGAGCTTCCATTTACGCTTTAGTTTTTTATTTTAGATTTGAAACTCACATACTTTTGGGCTCTAAAAAGAACATTTTGATTTTCGCTACAAAGGTTTAAAATGAACATTAGGACACAAACTAAATTTGGTTTTGGATTTAAACAATTGAACGAAGCAAACTATCACATTTCCTTTGGAGCTTAAAACAAACATGTGTCTTGTAGTGTTTATAATCTTTTAGGAAAAATAATTTCATCTAAAAAGGCATATGCACTTCTCTCACGCTTCACGGTGATCTTGAGAATCAAAAGTCTTTTTTGATGACATTAAGTTGCATAAAAGATTGCCTCCACACTTCAGTTTGGGTTTTAAAAATTGAACAAAACATTGTGCGAGTGTGAGTAAACCTATTGCATGTGTTCTCCCTTTGTTTCTAAACGAAGGTCGATCGAACTATGAATATGTTTACTCACTTTTGTCTTTCATAGAGGGCCTACCTTGGGGAAAAAGTACTCACCCAAGGGACCGACACAACCGGTAACACTTGGTCACGCCCACAAAAGGATATAAAAGTCACAACAGAACTAAACCTAGGAATTGGACATTCCAACAGGCAACTAACATCTTCTCATGGTCGTTCATTTACTTTATCAAACCAGGGAATGTATACTTGAAATAGAGCAGCACGGTATGTGCACTAAGAACTAGTTTCCAGTCACCATCTATAGAAAACAAATGCTTAAAAGTAATGCAACGTAAAGCTTTTTAACTCAAACACAACTTGGCTAAAACAGAAATCATAGAAACTATTATTAAAGGACAAACTGTGAACTGGCCTTATGCTACAGGAACAGACATAGGGATGGATTCCCAATGCTGCAGGAATAATATAAAGCTGAGTTTGTGTTGAAACCTACAGAAATAGATTCTAACTAGTAATCAACATGAAATGAACAATTAACTACAACAATTTCCTACAAAATACTTACTAAGTGGGCCCCCTTAGCAAGCATCAACTAGATTACACAAGAAGTTGACTCAAAGCTTCATTGAATTTTATTCATACTTAGAACTAGGATACATCGATTACTCTGTTTGAAAATAAAACTTAACACAGAACTCTATTGCTTATTCAACTTAATTTTAACATATACTGTTTCATCATCATTCACTCACACAGGAGGAACGGTTATTTAAATGAAAAAGGCAACTAACTAACTAACAGAGGAAGTCGTGATCATAAATACATTTTGAATCCATGGAACAGATATTCATAAATGAAAGTCTATCTGCTTGACGCGACCTAGAGAAAATATAGCATTACACACTCCCTAGATCAAAGGATCATTAAAGCATCTTCCCAAAGATTCGGTCAAAGAGTTATAACTGGAACAACTTCTTCAACAGAGTCGAGATTCTTGTGCTTGATCAGCTCCTGCTCCCTCCAACAACCTGCAATAAGTGACAGAGGCGAAGGAAAGCATACACACAAGTGACACGACATCCATTCATTAATCACACGTTAATCCTATTCCATTATCCAAAATCATAAGCATACATCAGCCATTCAAAAGGTCAAAAAGGTAATTAATAAAGTTGTCAAGCTGCAAGAATATGGAATTCGTTGCTACAGGATACTACCCAAAAAAGTCTTTAATCAACAGGTTTAAACAAGTATTAATAACAAAAGTAAGAGTATCAAAAGTTCCAAACTATGAGCATATTTAAGGCTCATCATTCTACCCCCTACTTATTGTAATGATGGTCCTCCAGCATTGACTTTCCTTGTTATTTCCCTGAAATTTGTTGGAGCAACATGACCCTGCAGCGAAGTTCCAAACTTGAAGTAAAAACCTCTGGTAAATTCCCATCTTTCAAATCTGTAGTTTTCTATTTCTTCATTGATTTCCTTGGCTTGGTAAGGATAGAGCGGCCACATTAAAACTAGAGGTTGGAAGGTCAGTGGAATCCATAATTCAAATCTACTTTGCAAACCTAGTTGCATGTACCTTTATGTTCTCCTGAGTGCTGTTGTGAAGTTCAAAGGGCTATGAGGCTCTGTCTTTCTTAGACCAACTGTCAATCTCTCCCACCTTGTCTCAATCCTGGAAGAGGCAAGTTTCCAAAATGTATATTTCTACTCTTTGAACTCACTATATACCTATTTTCTGATGTCAAAAATTTTCTCTCTTTCCTCAACGTGATTGCATCCATAAGTAACTTTAAACCAGGTTCTTAAAACTATGCGTGGGTCTGAACTCTCAGCTCTTAGAAGAATAGGTTCATCTCTTTCTGCTTCATATGTTTCCAATTGTCTCCCATAATTGACCTCATTTGCAGCCCAAGACATAAGTGCTCTTAGATGGATATCACCTATATAAAGGAGTGGGTTCCATTTAGTTTCTGCAGGAATTAAATAACCATGTAAAGAAAGTTCACACATGGAGTTTTTCAACCAATTAGGGGCCACTTCATAGGCATCATAGAATTCCTTGGCTATTTCAATATCGGGATCCAAATTTCTGGAGATCCTCATTAGTTTGAACCAAAGAAACTGTTCCTTGAGGCACATTGCATATACTTTGGGTGGCGGCCTACACTCCATTATCTGTCTAGTTATTTTCATCATTTTATCCATTTTTGTCTGCATATCTTGAATTTCTTGCTTTTGCCTTTCAATTTCCCTTTGCAGCTTTTTCTTTTCCTCATCCCATAAACTTTGTTGGACTTCAGTTTTGGCGAGATGGCGAAAACATAAAGTCTGGAATGACACATGCGTTCTCTTAATTCTCAGAAATTCCAAGTATGCAATCAGTAGAGTCCTTTTATACACAACTAAATCTGTGCAAACTTTAGTGGGCAATGGATTATCATAGGGTATTTCAGGCAGTTCAAGCACACCCTCTTCTTACTGTAGGAAAAAATCCTCCTGCTGCAGGGTGACGCCTTGTTGCTGCACGGGAGAAGATTGTTCTTCCTCAGAAATTTTCTCAGCCGCACAAGCCAAGTCGTCTAGACTCAGCATTTTCCCCTTATCAACATTACTGGGTTGTGCTGCCTTAGGAACAACAGAGGAGCTTTGTGGAACATTTGTAGACATATCCAGGGAGTTATCATGACCTAATTCAGCAGAGTTCTCCAATATCATGACAGTTTCTATTTGAACAGAGGTTGTAGCAGACTTAGACTGTTTTCTTAATGAACTCCTTCTTGGTAGTTTTGCAAAAGGAGCAACAGCAAAGGATGCTTCCTTAGCATCCCTCTTCCTAGCTGGTCTTGAAGATCCAGACTCAGCAGGGGAAGAAGAAATTGAAATTGGAGTATTAACAGGTGTTGCTACAGGAGAGACAAAAACAAGGGAAGACTTCGCAAGAGAGGATGAGGCAAAAAGCTTTTGTCTTTGAGTATGTGGGTCCGACTCAAGAGTCTACCCTACCCCAGATGACTCACCTACAATTATCTTTCCTTTTTCTCTCCTAGCGGCAGACCTTGTTTGCACACCGGTAGAGGACATTGGAATAGAAGCTGTAGGACTGGGTGCTGCAGGAGCAGTGGATTCTTCCTCTATTTCAGTACTTGTGGACTCAATTCTTATTTTCTTTCTTTTAGGCTATGCAGGTAGTACCCTAGGGGGTTCAGGCGGTTGAAGACCTTTTTGGGCAACAAACTCATTCTAGGAAAGAGGTGAAACATCCCTTAAAGATCGCTCAATCAAAAGTTTTATTAGGGCATGATGTGTGACAGAGTTTTGTTTACCCTTTTGGGTTTCGTGTGCACTACTTTGCAACAAATTTAACAAAAAATTTGGAACATTCACTACCAGTCCATGTCGCATATGACTTAACAATTTGAAATGATATGAATGTAGGTAAGAGAAGCACCCTTCACAAGTTAAATACCTGATAACAAAGATGGCATATTCAGAGTATGGATAAGGCAGGGACATTCTTTTGCACCCTTGCTTTGAGATTTCCAAAGGCCCATCAGCTGGTAGGGTAAACTTTGCCCTAGCAGAGACAGCATCCCTTCCAACAGGAAAATTTTCACCAACTGTCGGTAATCTAGTAACTTCTGCAATTCTTTCCTCTGTCACAGCCACTGCTAAGCCCCATACCGTAGCCTCATTTTTTGAAAATGTTCTTAAGAATTCACCTGCAACCTTTTCATCAAAAGAATCCATTCTCAAGAAATAATTTAACCATCAACAATTAGCGAATGCTTGCATTAAGTAAGGATCCTGTATCAACGCCTCATGAGCCGTAGGCTTGTGCCTCACCAGTTGGCCACCCATGATCAAAAATCCTTAAAACAAAAACTCAGACTGATGTTGAAAGCTTGAAACATACTCTTCTTCCTTACTACACTTCATTTTCCTTACCAAGAATAACAACTAGACTTTTGCATAAAATAATTTTAATAACTACTTAAACTAAGTAGTTAACTTGTTCTTAGGATATGGCTTTGCAATCGTACTTTTAGAAAGTACAAGAACATAACTATTTTGGTAAACGTAAATTTGGCACAGGAAAATTTCAAGTTAGAATACCCTCACCCCCTACTTAGCATTCGACATGTGTCCTCACATGTGCAGGGTGATAAAATTAAAGCATGCAATTATGGCTAATGTATACATTACAATTAATGAATAGACAGAAAGAATAAATTATGCGATAATGAAAAGATTTTGTGTACCTTGAATTCAGTTTTCAGGAATGCCATAAAGGACAACGTATCATGAAATGATAGCTGGGAGATTGAATGCATTAATGAGGTGGAGTGGCAATATGGATGATGTGGTAGATAAAGGAATGAATGATGTGATAGATGAAAAAAATGGAGAAAAGTGGTTTTCTTTAAAAAAAAGAAAACTTTATTATGGGCGGTCAACACGATACTTAAAGAGAAGCTGCAGGAAAAAGGCCTAAGCCTTTTGCTGCAGGAAGATCAGTCGAAAAAAACTTTTTCAAGAACTCTTCCTTTGATGTCGGTTTATGATATAATCGCAGTCGGTGTCCATTAACTAGCAATTTGAAACAGACTGGATCAATTGCGGCCAGCTGTATTGATCCGTTGTCAAACATATTTTCAACTTCATAGGGACTGAGCCAACGTGTTGTGAGCTTACCTTGGGTTTCTTGATATCTGGAATCATATAGCAGAGCCCAATCACCAGCAGAGAATTACTTGGTTTTGATGTGTTGATCGTGCCATTTCTTCCTTTGCTGTTGGATAGCTTCTGTATGCTACAGTGTAGCTTTTCTCATTTCGTCCAAGGCATTCAGCTACAGGAGACATTCCTTCTGTGCTTCAGAAATTTCTATATTGAGTTTGAGAGTTGTCCTCAAAGTTTTATGTTCAAATTCAATGGGAAACATGGTTGTTTTCCCATAAAGCAGTTCAAAAGGTGTAAACCTAGTTGTTGTCTTACATGTAGTTCTGTAGGCCCAGACTGCTTCAGGAAGTCTACTGCTCCAATCTTTCCTATGAAGCTGCACTGTCTTTGTTAGGATTGCCTCAATTTCCCTGTTTGTAACCTCCGCCTAACCATTGGCTTGAGGGTGATAGGGGTTGGATTTCCTATGTTTGATTTTATAATCATTCATTAGTGCAGTGATCAAATTGGATGTGAACTAAGCTCCCTGATCAGTTAAAAGCTCTCTGGGAACTCCAAATCTAGTGAAAATTTGCTCATACAGAAATTCAGCAACCTTGTTATCATGAGCATGAGTCATTGCCTTTACTTCAACCCACTTTGTTACATAATCCGTGCAAACCAGAATGTATGACTGACCATTTGATGGTGGATCAATTGGTCCAATAAAATCCATTCCCCATTTATCAAAGGGGGTGACAATTACCTGTGGATACAGTGGCATTTCATCTGACCTAGTTGGTCTTCCCATACGTTGGCATCTATCACATTTCCTTGTATAAGCTACAACATCCTTGTGTAATGTTGGCCAATATTATCATGTTGTAAGAACCTTCATTGATGTTCTCTTGGCTGCAAAATGTCCCCCACATGGATCATCATGGCAAGCATGCAAGATATCATAAGTCTCATCTTCTCTTACACATCTTCGCATAACTTGATCAGGTCCAGTGTAAAACAGACAATTTGGAATCCATGAAAAGTTAAAACTTTTCTCAATTAACAGTTTTTTTTATTTTAGGGAAAAGTGAGCTAGTATTCTGCTTGCTGCTAGATAATTGGCAATGTCTACATACCATGGAATATGTGCAGCAATGGAAAATAGGTGTTCATCAGGGAACCTATCATCAATGACTTTGTGTTTAGCAGGTGCAGTTATTTGAAGCCTTGATAAAAAATCAGCTACAACATTAGCTCTTCCCGGTTTATCAATGATTGTAATCTCAAATTCTTGCAACAACAGGAGCCATCTTGCCAACCTACTAGAGATGGCAGGCTTGTTCATTAGATACCTGATTGTTGCATGGTCAGTGTGAACAAATATCTAATAACCTGTGACATAATGCCTAAATTTATTCAAAGCATACACTACTGCTAGCAACTCCTTTTCTATAACAGTGTAGTTTAGCTCAGGACCTTGAAGGTTTTTGCTGATAAAATAGATAGCATGCTCAATTGAATTTTCCTTTTGGCTTAAGACTGCCCCTATGCCAAAATCAGAAGCATCTGCATGTATGTGAAAAGGCAGAGTCCATTTTGGACCTTGAAGAATAGGGGCTTTAGTAAGCAAGTCCTTTAGCTGCAGGAAAGATTTTTCACAGGCCTCTGTCCAATCGAATGCAGAATCCTTAGTTAATAAGGCATATAGTGGACTGACAATTTTGCTGAAATCCTTTATAAACCTTCTATATTACCCTACATGGCCAAGGAAGCTTCTAACATCCTTTTGTTTTGTAGGAGTTTGTAAATTCAGAATAACTTCAATTTTAGCAGGGTTAACCTGAATTCCGTCCTTGGAGAGATGATGGCCTAGAACAATACCTTCTTGCATCATCATAAAACACTTTTCACTGTTCAGAGACAAATTTTGCTCTCTACACCTTTTCAATACTTTTTCTAAATTCACCAATGCTTCTTCAAATGTAACCCCATAGGTAGTGAAGTCATCCATATAAATTTCCATACAGTCATGAGATATATCAGCAAAAATACTAATTACTGCTCTCTGAAATGTTGTTGGAGCATTGCATAGACCAAAAGGAAAGACTGAGTAAGCCAATGTTCCCCATGGACAGGTAAAAGTGGTCTTATCTTGATCTTCAGGGGCAATTTTTATCTGATTGTGCCCACTGTAGCCATCCAAGAAGGAAAAATATCTTTTACCAAACAATGAGTCTAGCACTTGGTCTACAAAGGGCAATGGAAAGTGATCTTTTTTAGTGGCAGTGTTCAACTCTCTGTAATCTACACACACTCTCCATTTTCCACCTTTCTTAGGGAAAATAACTAACGGAGAGACCCACTGACTGTCAGAGATTGGGTAGATAAAACTAGCATCAAGCAACTTTTGAAGCTCATTCTTAACTATTTCTTTAAGTGCTAGATTTATTCTTCTTTGAGGCTGCCTAACTGGTAAACAGTCTTCTTTGATATAGATCCTATGAGTACAAATTTGAGGATCTATTCCTTGCATGTCCCCATATTCCCATGCAAAAGCTTTATGCTGATCTTGTAGCATTTTGAATAGGACAGCCTGTTGAGATTGTGACAGCTTGCTATTGATATTCAAACAGTGACCTGGAGACAATTCTATCTACTTAGTCAGATCACTCATAGAATCTACAGGTGATGTTTGTACCTCTTGTGGAAGCAAGTTATGAAAAATTACAGGAAATTTAGGCAGCGAACTCTCAGAATTTAGTTGTTCCAGGAAACATTGTAGATGACTTCTATTTGGATCAGATGAACTACCCGTATCAGAGTTAGACTGCAGAATTTGAAAAAGAAAGGCATCCTCATTCTGAAGTTGTGAGAATGGATTAGTTTGAAGCATCATTAATTGAACCAACGAATTGGCTTCTTCAGTTTCTTCCCCCACATGCGGCCAAACAGGTTGGGACAAATCTGGTTGAGGTCTAGTAGGCGGATACAAAGCCAATTTTTTTGTGGACTATCCATCAAAAATAGTCATATCTCCAAAACGACATCCTATAAAAGCATCAGCAGTTGCTAACTATGGTCGACCTAGGATAATAGGGTATCCTCCTAAAGTTTCCTTAATAGATAATATTGTAAAATTAGCTGGATACTCCCAAGATTCAAGAGTGACAATTACATCTTCCACCATTCCATCAGGTGTGACAGTGGAGCTATCAGCAAGTTGCAGGACTGTAGGTGTAGGCCAAATATTTATAATGTTCAAGTAATCCATAGTATGCTTAGTCATGACATTGATGACAGCACTAAGGTCAAACAAAACATTTTTTACAATTTGGCCATTTATATGTATTTGCACTATAGGACTTCCAGGTTCAATGTACTTTGGAATCACTACATTTCCCAACATTATATCAGCCAATTTCCCTAAGACATGAATTGTTTGGGGATCCTTTTTCTTCCATCCAGGTTTCTTCAAACATGCCTCTTTAATAGCTTTTCCATAAATTGGAACATCTTTAATGACCTAAAATAAAGGAATTTGAATTTGTACATTCTTTAGCTGATCCAGAATGTCAAAAGTGGGTTCTTCCATAGATTTAGATGCGATAATTTGTAACCTCTGAGGAAAAGGTGGTTTGTCTTGACTTTGCAAAACAGGCTCCTTAGAAACCATATCAGTTATAGGCATATGCTCATTAGGAACAACAGGTGCAATAGGTTCTTCAAGGGGAGAATTTGGTATCTCAGTAATTAGAGGCGGTTGTAGAGCAGGAAGAGTGGTTCTAGACCTCAAATGGATATCATTAATGTTTAAGGCATAAGCTGGATATTGGTTGGCTTCAGCAAAATACATGGGTTGTTGTGGATGTTGTTGTTGCTTATTATTGGGATTTGGCAACGGCTGAGCAGGAATAGGTGTTTGTTTTGGAGGGCTAGTATTTGTGGCAGTTGCTACAGGAGGTGGCATTAGGGCCTAAGGTTGTGGCTGTGGAAGCTACAGGAACCCAGGGGACTGGTTCTGCCATTACTGAGAACCTCTCCATTGAGGATTCTACTGCCAATTACCTTGCGGTGGGGTCCATTGTCCTTGTGGCTGCTGCCAACCTCCTTGAGGAGATTGCCATTGAGGGGTTTGAAAATTAGGCGAATTTGGTTGAGATGTATTCCAAGGTGGTGGTGGTCCATATGTAGGTTGCCATTGGTTATTATAGCTAGAATAAGGATTACCAAAAGTCAAAGGGTCTTGAGGCATGCCTTGTCTTTGAGCCCATGGTCTCCTTTGTGCAACAAAGAACACTTGATCATCATCACCTTCTACTAGCTTAAAGTCAGTACGTAATTGCTTAGCTTCCAGATTAGCCACCATCTTGTATCTATAATCACGTTTCTTCTATTTGCAATGTGGACAAAACTCGACCAAGATTGCTTCAACTTCCTCATGTTTCTTCCGAGCTTGCATAGTGTCCAGTTGTGTAGCCATATTGTTAATGATATCCTGCTTGAAATCAGATAGCAAATTTGTTATCTCCATCCGGGAAACTCCACTAGAAGAAGACTTTCCCACTGTAGCTTGATGACCTCTACCCTTCTTCATATTTTCTCGAGAGTAATTGAGACATATTTTCTTGATATCATCCCAAGGCAGTTGGGTTATATCAACTCCTCCCATCAGGTCCAGGGTGTCTATACAGGTATCACTGATTCCCCTTAGAAAAATTAGTTTATGAGATTCTTCATTGAGAGTATGGTTTGAATTCTTTTTCAGGGAAAACAAGAATCTTGAGATATAATCCTCCAGACTTTCATTCTCCTTCTACTGAATTCTGAATATATCATCTCCCTTACTGCCACTCTTACAATATTCCTTATATTTGTCAAGAAACTTTGTTTGCATGGCTGCCCAACTATCAACAACACCCCTCCCCAAACTCATGAACCATCTAAGAGCTCCTTCCTTCAGGGTGGAAGGAAACAACTTCAACTTGTGAGCATCTGAAGTGTAGTCATAACTGTGGCAAAGGATATCAAACTCAAACATAAAAGTTTATGGGTCCTCCATAACTAGGCCATAGAACTTGGGAAGTAATGAAGAAGGAATATTTTTAAGGTTATCAGTATCTCGCTGGGGAACAATGGGAAACTCAAAAGCAAGAGGTGGATTAGGTGGATTATTTGCCATATTTGCTTGCTAGAATATAAGAGCAAATGGATTTTCCTCAGGTTCTTCATTAGCTAGATTAAATGGCAATTCAACAAACAGGTTTTCAGGGAGGAACCTTCCCAGTGCGTCTCTTCTTCTTCTATGCATGCAATAGAATAAATGGTATTTGAAAAGAACTTGAAAATACTTAAACAACTGACTAAACTACTGCTAACAATGACTATAGCAGGTTCTTAGATTGACACCATCCCCGGCAATAGCGCCAAAAATGGTCACGCCCACAAAAGGATATAAAAGTCACAATAGAACTAAACCTGGGAATTGGACATTCCAACAGGTGACTAACATCTTCTCATGGTCGTTCATTTACTTTATCAAACCAGGGAACGTATACTTGAAATGGAGCAGCATAGTATGTGCACTAAGAACTAGTTTCCAGTCACCATCTATAGAAAACAAATGCTTTAAAGTAATGCAACGTAAAGTTTTTTAACTCAAACACAACTCGGCTAAAACAGAAATCATAGCAACTATTATTAAAGGACAAACTGTGAGCTGGCCTTACGCTATAGGAACAGACACAGGGATGGATTCCCTATGCTGCAGGAACAATACAAAGCTAAGTTTGCGTTGAAACCTACATAAATAGATTCTAACTAGTAATCAACATGAAATGAACAGTTAACTACAACAACTTGCTACAGAATACTTACTAGGGCCCCCTTAGCAAACATCAACTAGATTACACAAGAAGTTGACTCAAAGCTTCATCAAATTTTATTCATACTCAGAACCAGGATACATCGATTACTCTGTTTGAAAATAAAACTTAACACAAAACTCTATTACTTATTCAACTTAATTTTAACACATACTATTTCATCATCATTCACTCACATAGGAGGAACGATTATTTAAATGAAAAGGCAACTAACTAACTAACAGAGGGAGTCGTGATCATAAATACATTCTGAATCCGCGAAACAGATATTCATAAATGAAAGTCTATCTGCTCGACGCGACCCAGAGAAAATATAGCATTACACACTCCCTAGATCAAAGGATCATTAAAGAATCTTCCCAAAGATTCGGTCAAAGAGTTATTACTGGAACAACTTCTTCAACAGAGTCGAGATTCTTGCGCTTGATCAGCTCTTGCTCCCTCCAACAACCTGCAATAAGTAACAGAGGCGAAGGAAAGCATACACACAAGTGACATGACATCCATTCATTAATCACACATTAATCCTATTCCATTATCCAAAATCATAAGCATACATCAACCACGCGGAAGGTCAAAAAGGTAATTAATAAAGTTGTCAAGCTGCAGGAATATGGAATTCGTTGCTACAGGATACTACCCAAAAAGTCTTTAATCAACAGGTTTAAACAACTATTAATAACAAAAGTAAGAGTATCAAAAGTTTCGAACTATGAGCATATTTAAGGCTCATCAACACTCTAAATCCAAGAGTATTTCCAGCCGGGATATAAATGTGGGTATTGGAAGAAACACCAGTATCACGCTGTTGGCTCTGACGAGATGGATCCAAAAGGGGACTCTCGCCGTATGGGTCAATCTCCATGAATGGAAAGTCCAGAATAAAACCCTTGTTTGTAGTGGCCTATTAACTCATTCACTAAGTTTATCAAAGTGGTGCATTGGAACTTAGATTCCAAGAAGTTACTTGCCATGTCCGATCTTGGTTGAAATATAGAGGTTAAGACTTCATTCTTAACATACCTTTATATTTTTTCCTTGGTTGCATGTAAAATCATCTCTTTTTCTGAAGGGCATGAGGCAAGCCCACCAAGAAAAATGTACCAATTGAGCTAGGGTGTTATATTGCTTGTGAGTTAGTTTGAAAACACAGTGCTTTGATCAAAAACATTGGAAAACCAACATTCAACATGAGCATCAAATCTCAAACCCTTTAGGAGAAGAAAATATCCTTGAACAAATTCACATGTTATTCTTGCTCTTGGGATTTTATCCTTAGAGGCTTCTAAGCATTTGGATTTCATCTCAATTTTCTCCTACTAAGGTCAACAATAGGTAACATTTGCCTCAAATTTCCTTGGTTTCCGCATAACACACTTTGCGGGATAAGGGGAAAGTTGAGACATTAGACATCTAGATTCAAAATCTAATCAAGAGCGTGTTTGTGGTAAAAAGAATCCATTAAGCAAAGATTAAATCAATTGGACCCCACATATGTGCTTGGCATCTTTTGGTCATATGGTTTTCATGCAAACATTGGTCTTTTGATTTCAAATTACTCTTAGAGAAAAGCATGTTCTTCACTATCTTGGTCTTGTAAACAAGTCCTTCCTAGATTCATTAGGATCAAAATCAAACACTTCATCCATCCAAACATTTATCATCTCCATCCCACAAAAAAATTTAGAGCTTTGGAAACATCATTCTAGACTTGGGTAAATCACCAAAATCAAAATCACCTTGTTTAGTTAGGAGTATGGGAATGCATCCTTTCTCATCCTAAGATAACATCTAACATCTTAGGGTTTACAAGTTCATTATCCAAATCCAATCAAACCAATCAAAATCAAACCCTAAGTCTAGCATTGATCTAAAGTTCCTAAAACTTTCAACACTCATATCATTCACCCCTTTTCATCCTCCATCTCATCATTAGTCCTAAGAACCTTAGAGGTCACTTTTACAACAAGGTCAAAACACAAGAGGAACATGGAATATAAACTTGATCCATACATCATGAGTAATCCAAGTCAACTAAGCTATCAAAGCCTTACAACGCCGATTGATTATCAACACTCACATCTATACAAACCATACATGGGATCATTACCTTCGACAAATGTCAATAGTACAAAAAATGTGAGTATGCCCAAATCAAAGTTTGGGACACCTTTCCCAATGGTAGATTAAAATCCAAGGCCAAACCTACAAATCCACCAACCGAACAATCAATGCATGAGCCTTCAAACGAAAAACATCATCCCACCAAATCCCTACATTCCAAATGAGAATGTACCAAGTACAAGTTTTCGAAACATGAATCTGGAAAACTTTGGGATAAATATGGTTGCAAATCATACGAATATTTTTCAAAACCCAAACAAGATGTTAACGACTCCAAGTCAAGGTAATGTGATTCCCAACATCAACAATGTTCAATTTCAAACTATCATACCAAATTTGATCATCATCCCAAATAAGAACATTGTCCATGATGCCATTCAAAAAACACAAGTATGCATCCCAAATTTGCTTGAACAAAAACCAAATCAACTATATCAAGGGAGTCAAGATCGAAATCAAGATCAAATTTGTTGAGATCAAATTGCTACACTTACCAAAATAGTTGAGTCATTGCGCCAAGAGACATCTCCACCACCATTACCCATATCAACATCATTCCTTGGTTTAGGGCTTCGCCCTTTACCTAGCACCAATCACTTCATCCAAATCAATCCACCTAACACCAATCAAGCCATCACATCAAATCCTTTGAATATACCATCGACATCACTCCAACAGATGGTATCTAATCAAATGACAACATCAATCTCGACAAATCAAAATATGGTCTCCCAAGGACCTATCACCTTGGTCATTCCGACCATTCCAATCACCTTGATCACTACAACCACCCCTATCACACTCATCATATCTCAACCCCTCACTACCATGATCACTCCAAGCGTATATCAACAACTTGGCACTACATCAAACACGATTCGGAATCCGCCACCACTACCACCAAAACCAAACACAGCAAGACAATATAACATTGTGCTAAAAGCTCACTAGGCCTACCAAAAGGCCATCCAAAAATATCTAGGCATGCAACAAGCAAGACAAGCTCAACAAGTGCAACAAGCCTTTCAAGCTACCCAAAAAACACAAGCACAAACACAAAAAATGATAACTATTGGGGATAACGATGAACATTCAACCATTGGTGATAGCATTGAAAATCTCCCCACCACAATTGTTGAAAGCAATGATCAAGATCTATCCATCAAAGAACACATTGAAGATGTTTCTATCTTGTCCGAAGATCAAATCAACATATGTCAAGAGTCACTTTTCAATCAAAATCCACCAACCAACAATGATCCAATTCAAGAAATGTCAACATCATTTGACCGTATGGTTGAAGACATTGGAAGTCCCTCCACCACAATTGTTGAAAACAATGATCAAGATCTCTCCATCGATGAGCACCTTGAAGATGTTTCCACCCCATGCGATGATCAATTCACCATACATCAAGAGCCACTTTTTAATGATCTATTTCAAGGAGTGTTAGGATTATTTGATCCTATTGACATAATGCACGATCCGTTCACCTATGATGATGTTGAAAATGTTTCTACATCGCGTTATGAGTTAGAGGACATATCTCAAGAATTTATTCCAAAGAATGATCAAAATCTTTCACCAAGGTCTAACAATGGTCCCTTCCAAGACATGTTGATTCCCTTTGACCTCATGGTTACAGATGCTGAAAGAATCCTCAAATCAACGCTTGATCTAAGTCCACTTAAAGATCAAGAGGACATTGAACCACTTACCATGCCTAATGATGATGTTCAAGAACCCTTTGTAAGCAATCCATCATTTGAAACTGACCCATGTCAAGAACTTGATCCAAAGCATGTCAAAAGCAACTCTGAAATCATTCAAGATCAAGAATTTGTATCTTCAAGATACTACAATAATTTAATGGACACTCTCTTATCTATGCAAGATGATCATATCCATGTAGCACATACTCCTCCATCTACCCATGAGATGCTTTCTATGGATGGACATGTAGAGGATCTTCATCTATCTAGAACAAGATTCTATTACACAAAAAGAGTAGATTATTAACTCCTACATTCAAACTAAGTTATCAACATCGGGATCAGATATATCTCGAATTCAGACTGAGGACATTAGGTATGCAGATATCCAACATTATCCACTCAAGGAAACAAGTCAGACAGAATAGTATAATTCAGAGTTAGCAGAGCAACAAATTGAAATGTCACCTGCGATGGTCATTTATCAGAGAATTCATTACAAACAAGAGCTCTTAGAACAAGTGAAATCAAAGCATGAAGGTACTACTACCACCATACTGGGGGAAACTTCGTCTCAAACAAGCATCAATATAGGGAGCATGAAGAATCCTTGTGATGAAACTGATGTCGATACTACAACCAGCCATGTCATGAATCTTCATCCACCCATCACCCCATCCATGAATTGGGACCAACGTCAAAATAAAGATTTGAATCAAAGCACAAAGAATGTTATCAAAACAAAAGAAGCTGAGAAGCATAATGCACACATCAAATACAAATGGATACCAAAGAATACAAAGAAAGATTATCCCTATCAAACTCCATTAGTCAAAGAAACTATGGGGAAAAATAAAAATGGGAAAATTATCCATCAAATAAGTCCACAAAAGCAAAAGCAGGCTTTTCAAGCGACATACAAAGTGTATCAAGCAGTTGGTCCTAATCCCATGCACACTTTCGTATTCACCCATCATTGCTCATCTTCCCAAGTTTGGAGAGTCAAAGATTCCAAGCTGTCAACCAATCCATCTTTTATACCTAAACACACTCCATCCATGCCTCCACACATGATATCCAATTTTCAAATTGACCATGTATTGGCAATGACCCTTCATCATAAGGATTCTGAAGGCACTCTATCGTGATGTGTGCACAAAGACAAAGTTAACTCCAGTATCGACAAAGAAGATCAGGAATCCCAAAATTTATATTCAAGTGCACGTATCTTAGAAAAGAAACTTCTTCAAGCAGGATATCGATGGCACATTATGATAGGGGCATCTACATCAGCAACAGCTTGTGATTCAGCATGAGCTTAAAATCTTTTAGAAAAACCAAAAATATCAAAAAATATAAAAAATTCAAAAAAATCAAAAAGAAGGATTGAAAATAGTAAAGAGAAAAAAATTGTCCTCTAGTGAAAACCGCATTGGCGGCGCTTTGGAAAAGACCATGATGAAAAACTGGAAAACAGGCATCATGTGTGGAATCGAGCATCTATGTACGCCACTCCAGGAGAAAGCATCTCATCCCATCCAAAATAAAGCCAACATTCCATCCATCTCAGCCATAATAAATCCATTCATCCATAAACCATTTATCCAATCCATTTTCATCCATCTGCATCCATCATCCAAGTTATCTTGATCTTAATGAAAGTTTGGGGCACACTTTACGCTTGCTTATGGTAAACATCTTGACATGGGTCATTTTCATTAATCCTATCCTATCCAACATTATCTGAGCCATAAAAAATTACCCAATGAGCATTCTTTATCTGAACACCTTATCTTATTGCAAGATAATCCTTGACATCCTTGGCGTACTTACCATATCCATCCATCCGTACACCTATCTGAGCATCCACCCATGAGATTCCATACATTGCTAGACATTGGGAGCGGATATTTAGATCTCACTTTAGGAATAAATTTTGATCTATATCCTCCAACTCATGTGGTGATCTGAACATTGGAAAACATGAAATCAAATTGGTCAAAGCATTTGTGATCTAAATTCCAAAATCACTAGCACATGGCATATTTTGGTGAGAAGACATTCCTTATCAATCTTCATCTTTCATCAAATATCAATCCAAGTAATCACTATCAGTTGAATCTAATTTACACTTCAAATATCACATCAAATCATTTGAACAACTTTTGTTCTAAATTGAGCTTCAACAATCCTGATCAATCGAATCCAATCAATTCATAATCTTGGGATATCCATCCTAATCCTTGTGTTTCTTGACACTATCCTTGCATTGTTGTGCAACAATGTTATCATCAGCAATCAATCAATTCGATCAATCAACCTTAGCTTGGTTTTCAAAAAAATCCCAAATAGAGCATTGATATCATTAGACATATCCATATCCAAACTGTCAAAATCATGCGAAAAATCCAAAAAAATCCAAAACATCGAAAATCCAAAAAACATTCATAAAAGTTACAAAAAACATCAAAAACATGGCATCCGAACTACGTTGTCTCTGATCTTAAACGTAGGAAAGGCTAATCTTTGATCAGCCCTTGAGACATCAAAATCCAAAAACATTTGAAAAAAATCAAAATCCAAAAATATTTAGAAAATCTCAGAAAACCCCAAAACATCACAAAATTCAAAAATCAAAACATTTGTAAAAATCTCAAAAACACCAAAACCAGCCTCAAAACATTTCAAAACGTCAAAAACATCCAAATATTTGAAAAAATCCATTCGTCTCATCTCGCTTGCACCCGCAATAATCAATCATCCATAATAAACTGATCATCACCTTCATCCTTTGGCAAAAAAAACAGAAACAATCACAACAATTGGCAAAAGAAAAGCTTCAATCGTAAAACCAAAATCAAAGCAACAAATCATTAAACGCAAAATCAAACTCTTGATCAATCGCAAACATGTCAATCAACCCTATATCAATAGCCTATCAATCAACTTATCAACCCATCATCATCCTATACAATGCATGTCCTAGGATATATCGTTCTGACAATGGGTATCATTTTGGATATCACCTTGGATTCTTATCCTATCAAAACACATCCCTCTAGCTGAAGGTATGAAGAACATTGATTTTTCTGCGTACTTGATCTTTTTCTTTTGATTTATCTTATTGCGCCCATTCCAAGGACCTCTCGATGATATCCAAACAAAGGATTTAGAGAGATAGGAATGGGGTAATGATCATTATCTTTTGTCTATTGTGCTTGTTGGATGTTCTTGTAAAATAACTTGGTGAATACTTGCTTTGTTAGGTACGTCCTAGCATGGTTTTCGTATGTCAAGTGTGAACAAGAATACTCCTATCTGCTTGTTGAGTCAAATTCCATCACACTAGGTACAACCCCATCCTGGTTCTTTATACCTTGATGCATCGTATCTATGTGTGTTATCAAACATAAGGTAAGTAGCCCTTTTAAAATCCCAATCCTTGATAAGAAAATCATCCATCTATCATCATCATTTCTCATCATCATCTCTCATAAAGTTGGCTTGTTGGATCCTCTTGTCATCATCTAATGTCTTCTTTTTTGCACTAACATCACGTCATGAATAGTTAATCATCATCACCAGTGCATTCATCCTGCATCCACAAACCGTCAACATACCACACATAATAGGAAACATCGATCATTTCACATGCATTTGCATCATCATAATATAGATATGTTAGTCTAAGCATCTGAATAGAACATCCATTGCATAATCATATCATATCACATCATCCATCTCATCCATCTCACGTACATTGCATCATCACTTTAAGTTGTTTAGGATAATATAGATTGGTTATTCTTAGCATCTTAAAACCATCTCATTTGTATCATTATCACAATCATCCATACCATCCATTTTGAACCTCTTTATCACAAGATCGACCCTCAAATCGAATCTTTTCGCTCAATCTCTTGAGGGGGAAATGTACTAGTGTACTTTCCACTGGGGCATCAGAAAAAGTTAGAAATTTTTTCAATTTTGATCACGGCAAGTTCATTATTTGAACCAACATAGCAAGTACATTGCTTCAAAGAGGGGAAACATGTAGACACGTGAAATTAGCATCGTGCACTCAATTCACATTCATCCAATCATTAAATAAATCAAATTCACATTCATCCATTCATCAGGTAAATCAATTTCAATCTCCTAAAGGTCATCAACTTTATTTAATTTAATCTTATCATTATCCCCCTTAGCTAAATAAATCAAATATTTATTTAACTAAATCTTTATCATCTTTCATCCCCTTTTTGATTTAGTTTAATCTTTAAATCTAAAGCAAAAAGGTCAAATCACGTAATCCTCTTTTTACTTAACTAAATTAGGATTAAATCTAATCTAATGCATGTCACATTCTCTAGATTTTCCCACTTGCACCAATAAATCAATTTATTGATTTATTAAAATCAGCATTTTCCATCAACATGGCATCTTTGAGGAATATTCCCTCAAGTTTGAATTCAAAAAACAAGTTGACATGTACATCCAACATTGCAATAACTTCTCCATTTCATGTCCCCCACTCAACATTTATTTCACAATTTCAAATTTGAAATCTCCCTCTCTTTGGCACATTGACCAAAATGTGCTCATTCGTCAACCTATGACAAGTTGACAAGTGGCTCCATTTGATTGGCTAAATAATTATCCGACATTGCTCTATTTTGAGCTCTCTTCCAACTTGAAAATCTATAAATGAAAAGCCTCATTTTTCATCAAGACATCCACAACTCATGCAAAGTTACTCTTTTCAATTGAGAGCTAATTTTTCCCATCTTCATAATATCTTCATATCAATTTCATCGTTGAGCTTAGCAAAGGATTGGGAAAGGGATATTTTCTACAATAGCACCAATCCACTATGGGATAGGATTCATTTCATGTTTTATATGCCTTAGTTTTTCTTGTGATTTGTTTGCATTTTAAAGCATGATTTATTAGTTCATAGGAGCAATAATAAGTTTTCATTTGGTATGAACTAACCCATTTCAATGAATGTTGAAGTTTAGGGGCTATTTGTAGGTTTACGGTGCTCACATAACCTTATTTATTCCATGTATTAAAGCTGCCACAACATTTGAAGTTGTACTAGGATGAACTGTAAGTTTTTGTAAGGCTGTTTGAAGAATAGTGTGGTAATCTGGTGAATTCTAAAGTAAATCCCAAAGGGAAATCTTTGCAGGAGTATTCTTTAATTTTTTAACAAGATCATACTCACTTGTGTTTGAGGGAAAGTGAGGAGCACTAGGTGGATTAGGTAAAGGTAAAGAGGGTTGGGTTGGTTGCGGTGGTTGCTAATTGTTTTGGGTATTATATGTATGAGAAACACTAATATTATTGGATTGCTGCAACACATTAGTTTTAGGTGGGTAAAGAGTGAATTCAGGTTTATTGGAAGGATGAATTTTATGTGAAGGTGGGTAAATAATGAGTTGAGGTTGAATCACATTAACGTCCTTAGTTTTAGATTGTTCACAAAAAAACCTAATGGATGAGTTAAGTGAGATGAAGTCCTTGATGGACTTATCTTACAATTCAAGGTAATCACGACTAAAAGGTTTGACGAGTAAGCTATCATTAAGTATGTTATGTTGGTCATGGAAAAATTGAGAGACATTAATGTTCATTGTTGTATGTTGGGAACAAAAAACCTTAGTGGATGACTCAAGCAAGATGAAGTCCTAAAGGGCTTCATCTAACAAGCCAAGGTCATCACTACTAAAAGGTTTGTGGGATAGGTTATCGTCAATCATTTTAGGCATCTCATGACAAGGTTTAGAGGATGAAGTGAGTGAGATAAAGTCCTAAAGAACTTCATCTAACTTTCCTACATCATCACTACTAAGAGGCTTGGATGAGATGGTATTTCTAAATTGAATCATTTGTTTGAAAGGTTGGTTTAATGTTTCTATTTTTCTATTTTTTATGTATTGAAAAATCTGATCTAAAAGAACTAGGAACTAATGTTGAAAAGGAAAATTGCAAAAAAATAATACTATCCATAAATTCCATGAAAGAAAATGATGCTTATGATTCAAATATAATAGCAAGTAACTGAACTAAAAACAAAAAAGGAATTGCAGAGAACAGAAAAGTGCAAAGCAATAAACTGAATTTTGGAAACATTGTTTCAAAAATTACAGTGGGACTGATTCGCCCAAGGTGGCGAATAAGTCCCAAGAGAGGTATTTTTAAATTTTTTCCATTTTTTTTTACTGTGTTGGATTTGTTTAGGTCTGTATAGTGAAGATAAAGACTGAAAATGTAGAATTTTGGAATGATGTAATGAAATAAGATGCAACAATGAACACTAAATGATACTTTCATTAATGCAACTTTAAGAAGCCCTAGGATGCAAAAAAAATGCAAAAGAAAATGCAATGTAGTCCTAGGATGCAAATGAAAATAAAAATTAGAAATACATAATGTTCAATATGCAAGTTCACCAAAATTAACCAACAATTTTGTGGTTTTATGTACTTCTCTTGCACTCTTAGGATCTTTCACCTAAAAGGAGAGAGGTAGAACCCCAAAATTGAAGTGGTTCACTCAAATAGAGGATTTTATGATGTAATTAAGACTAAATGCAATGTTTTCAATGCAATTAAATGATGTATTTGATTGATTATTAATGCAAGACTATAATGTTTGAAAACACAGTGAGGTTTGCAAAAAGCTTACAAAAATGAACAAAAATGTAAATGAAACTAAACATAAAGATGTATTTTAGAATTTTTGCATCTCTAAAGTTTAAGATGACTGGAAAGCACTCTGGAAATCTGATAAATATGACTTCAATGTTGACTGGGACTCATTCGCCACCTTGGGAGAATCAGTCCCAGGACAGGGTTTTCTGCCCGAAAACTGGTTTCTGCTCACTGGGTATCAGAATTTGCGTCTAACTATGAAAATCACCTCATCAGGTACTCATTGGCCATCCATGGCGAATCAGTCCACTTTCAATTTTCTACAAATTTAGATATTTGTTATGCACCTCATCACCTATACAACACTTTTTTTATAGAAACTCGAATCAGGATCTCAAAAAATTCCTACAAAATAGCTTAAAACATGTTTTCTAATGGGGGGTTTTCCTTGGTCAAACCCCTACTTGGGTAGTCAAACCTTGAATGGAAAAAAATCTACATAAAACCCTAGTCTTAAGTGTGTTAAAGACTAGGAAAGTCTAAAGTATGATAAAACCCTATTCTATTGTGCTAGAATAAGATGTGCAAATGTGATTTGAATGATGCAAGACTTCAATCCTAGAAATCCTACAACACATCAAAATGGAGATAAATGACATGCAAATGAGATGTAAATGAAATGAAAAACTTAATCTGAAGATAGAGAGAAAATGGAAGATGGAACCACTTTGAAAACAAGTCTTTAGGTGTGATTTGATGGCTAGTTGTATCTCCTCAACCTAGATTTCTCCATAATTCACTATAGGCATACATCATCAGCTATTTGCAATGTTGAACCTTGAATGAAGAGTGAGCTTCAAGACCTACAAAAACCCTAGTTTTCTGCCCTAAAATTTCAACTTTGCTAATGAAACTTATTGTGGAAGACTTGACTTTAGAATTTTCTTTTGTAAGAATGACTAAGAGATGTGAAAAATGACTTAAAATGAGTATTTATAAGCATCAACACCTAATTTTCCCATTATCTAGACATAAGAGGCCGACATCCATCAAAAAATTAAGTTGAATTAATTGAATTCCCGCTCAAAATTGAAATTTCCCTCAAAAGGGATTCATTCACCACCCTTGGTGAATGGGTCCCACTAGTGGTTTTTGAAGGTGGTTTTTCAAGATATGCATGAATTACGTGTTGTTTATTGGGATTTAAGTGATTTCTCAAGTGAAAGGAGACTCTAGATAAAAAATAATGTGTCTTAGGGGCCTATAAATGTTGTTTTGAGGGATGAATAATGTAGGGGCACTCAAAAGTAGGTCCAATTAAGCGTGAAATTGTCTCTTTTCTCAAGAGTGTCAAATTTTCTACGCCACAGTTCATTGCATCATTATGGTTACTCAAGGATTGGTCTAGGTTGGAATGGATGTTATGGTTCAAGGGGTTGGAGTTTGATTTCCTCCTTGGCTTTGCACATTCTTTGAAGCTTGAGCATCGTTAGTGGTGGAAGGAAGATGTTTTCCAAAGATGTGAGCTATGCTACACACAACTTCCAGTCCTTCATCACTTTCCATCATGCGGTGAATACTATCTATAATAGGTATAGCATTGTTGGAAATTTTTTTAATACTCATGCTATCTTGTAAATGAGCTAGGTATTCATGCATTTTCATTATGTTTTCTTGAGGGATAGGATCAACCATTGTTTGAACACTTGGCATAGCACTTGTAGGTAAGGTAGGCATAGCAAAAGAGGTATCAAAAGTATGGTCTATACCTATTGAACTAATACCAACAATAGAAGTAAGAGCTCACTTGATAACCCAAGATCCCAAACAAGTGTTTTATTGCAGGATGCCATGAATCTTGCACTTTGTCAAACCACAATATTAGTAGTAGCACACCAAGTACTATAGCTCATACAAAGGATAAACCAAAGAAAGTGCAAGGAACACACTATCCTATGCTTTCAATTACACTTGAAATGAAAGAGATTGGAACAACAACAATTCTACAAACTGAAACAAAAAACTGACGATGGGCAATAGAAGCACAAAAAATCAATTTCAGAAAATCTGGAAAGTCAAAGTCAATAGGGACTAAGATGCCAGTAAGGGCATCTTTGTCCTACTAGTGAAATTATGAAGGTTTGGGGACTGAAATAGATAGTAAACAACAAAAAAAGGATTCTAAGCTAGAAACCCTAAGAGGGACTAAGATGCCAGGAAGGGAATTTTAGTCCTAGTAGAGGTTTTTCTCAAAAAAACAACAAATTCTAGATTTTCTACAGTATTCACAGATTTCCTATGTAGGAAGCTAATGTTTAGAAATAGAAAGGAATGCAAATGAATACAAGAAAAAGTAACTAGTAACAAGCAATTGAATGCAAAGTTAATGTAATTTTTTTCAATTTTGAATGTAATAAGAGTGTTTCTAAATGCAATTAAGATAATGAACAATGCACTTTTCAGTTTTTGAATGAAATGAAATGATGCAAGAAAGCAAAAAGGAAACCTATATGCACTTTCACTAATGCAAATACGAGAAACCCTAGATGCAATTTTCATTAAATATGAGAAACCCTAGATGAAATTTCACTAATGCAAGATGCAATGCAAGATGCAATGCAAGAATGAATGCAATCTAGATCTAGAACTTTAATGAACTCCAAATCAAAATGAATTCTCAAAAGGGGCGCATTCACCAAAATTATTAATATGAAAAATGATGATGAAGAATATCACCTTTCTCCCACAATCATTCAATAATGTCCTAGGAGTCCTAATTTGATTGACTATCAACCTCACAAGGTGAGTCAATTCTCAACAAGGAGGACCTAGGAGGAGTTTGTTTAAGCTTTTAGGGGTTCACCACCAAGCAAATTCTTGGAAAGAAAAATAAGCATTCAACTTACAAAACCTAATAATCCAAGCTAAATGAAGGATGTAAATGATGAAATTATGCAATAGGGAATTAGAATATGTGTAGCTGGGAAGTCAAGAAATGCAACAAGGATTCTAGAAATGAAAAGAGACTGTTAAAATATGATGGGGAGGACAAAGACATCCTTACTATTGTCTTAGTCCCTCTGGTGTTTTTTGGGCTAGATTCAGAATCTTCAGATGTTGGAAGGTCGGATTTAGAAGAATTTGTGAAAAATATCTTCGGGAGGATGAAGACACCCTTATTGTTGTCTTAGTCCCGATTTGAATTTCCAAATTTTTTTAATGTGTTCCTGAGGCTTGATGTCTTCTCTTCCTTCTTTTGTGATCTTAGGTTTTGAAACTTCTAGATTTGACCTATAGGTGAGTTTTCATGAAGATTAAAAATTTGCAATGTAAATTTGCAAGTTGACAACTTTACACTTCAAATGATCTTCAAGTCTTCAACCTAAATTTGTAATCACAAACATGCAAGAGAAGAAAAACTTTCTGATTGTTAGTGAATGGGGGTTTTCCTTACTCAAACCCCGTGTTGCTAATTAAACCTTGAAATGAAATAGAATAATGTAGGGAAACGATGAGTGAACAACATGCAATACTACAACTCACCAAACTCTTTCTATAAATTCTACAAACTTGTGTGGAATGGTTGCAATGGATATGGATCTCGAATCAAAGGAACGCTTGATAGATATGGAATTGAATTACTTGCTTGAATCAAAACCCTACATCATAAATGTTAGCACAAAAACACACATGATGCAAGAAGATATTTGATATGATGCTTGAATCTTGATGATGGCTCCAAATGCTTTATAAATTACTCTTGAATGCTCTTGTGAACTCAATTATGCTATGATAAATGCTATCACAAAAGAATTGGATGAAAATGAATGAGGGAACCTTCTATTTATACTTATCTATGCTTAAAATCCCAAAATTACACCACACAAGCTGACATATGAATTCATTAATTAAAGGAGGTTAAATCTTGTCATAATTTGAAATTAAATCCCAAAAATACCTCAAGGGGGACTGACACCCTAGGTGGCATCTTAGTCCCAAGACTAAAAACTTAGGGCATAAACACCAAAAAGGGGCCCATTTAAGATGCCTCAAAATAAGGGTCCCAAGACCTTTGGGGGACAAAGACACCCTAGGTGGTGTTTTAGTCTCGATCCAAAAATTAGGGATACTTGGATAGAATCATTAAATTATCATTTATCCATTGGAAAAGGTCGAGATTAGCCAAAAAAAGTTATAATTCATAGGGCTTGTTGATGCAAAATAGGACCAATTAAGACATAAATAAGGATAAATAAAGCAAAGCAGGTCCAAACAAGTGTGAAAATGCAAGGGTATGCATTTTACTACACTACATATACCTACTTTAGAAAAATACAAGAACATACTCTTGAAATACAAACCAATACACTCAATTTATAAGTGCACTGAAATCTTGAAAAATATGTTTTATTTCCAAAAACATGGTTACATACATGTTTAATTTATGTCACAAACTCGAAAAATATGACCCACCTCATGAATTTTTCCTATAATGTAACATCTTTGTGATATTTTATTGACTGCTACAATCAACGAATCCAAGTACTCAATCTAAATGATTTATTTTAGATAATTCAATTTCCCTTGCATGCCCTTACACATGATTTTAGCTAGCAAAATAAGTTGTATCAATTCCTTTGTATCCCCCATAAAAGGTTCTCTTACATTATAAATTTCATATTACCTACATTCTCCTATATGTCATAGATTCTCTTATATAGTGTAACTAATATGTCATGGATGCCATTCTATTAAGTCAAATAGTAGGAAGTTATAGATTCCTCTCCAAATGTGGTGTCCTAAATAGAATGGAATCCATTACATATTAGTTACACCATATTTGGAGAGGAATCTATAAATTCCCACTTGATTCCCACATTTGATTAGACTCTTAGTATTATTGGGAATACAATGTTTATACAATAATATAAAAAATTAAGGTATACACATTGCCTTCCTAATAATACTAAGGCAATTTTTATGATATTGAGTATAATAACCTTTTTCAAGTAGATAAGAATATCATTATAAAATGTTTAAAGGTTGGTAAAGTACACTACGCTTTTCACATAATACCTACCATGCCCCATAGGAATGATACAGTAATAATTTTTTTTTTTTGAAAACTTCCCAATGTTCACTACCAAATTACAATTCAATAATTTCACATCCTTTAATGACCTTTTTCATTTAAAAATACTTCAAAAAAAATAAAATAATAAATAATCTCTTAGTGATTCCGTAACTTATTTATGATAACCGAAAATACTATGGAGAAATCATAGCTCAACTTGCATTAAGCAATTAATATAATTGAATAGCCTTCAATTTAAAAAATGACAATCATCCAAACAAATAAAAAAATATTTATATATAATTGAGACAAAGAAAATAATAAATGATGCTATTTATTTATAAAATGTGTAATACTTTGTTATAATGTGATTTTTTAAATGTTAAAAATATTTTTGTTTGAATATATCTACAAAGATAAATTTGAAAGATATTTAGTACTTGTAAATTATAAATATACTCAATCAATATTTGGAAATAAATGCATATTAGTTAATAATTAAATATTAGATATTAAAGCCAATAACATGTGTTTTGTATGGAAAATAAATACTTCATTTGGAATGTAAGTTATGTTAAATATATTCAAAGTTTTTTTATACAAACTTTTTTTTATCAAACTTAGAAATATTAAAAAAATACAAAATAATTTATTTTAAAGAAAAAAGAATTATACTTATAGTGCTACAACTTGATAATTTATTTAATATTCAAAATATTAGTGATTTAATAGTTATTAAAAAAATCATTTAACATAAAGAACATACTTTTTATAATCTCAAATAATAACATAACAATGCACAATTTTGTACTTCTATATTACTAAAATTATCACTAATCATCTTGAAATGAACATAAGACCTATCTCACCTTGGCAAGGCCTTGACACATATGAAACTTTTTTTATTTATAATTAAAATTACACTATCATATATTAATTGACATATTATATGCTAAATATAATTAAATATCAAATTTTGATAGGGTCTGTTAAATCTAATTTTAATACTTTATGTGATTGGATTGCTTCAAAATTTATGTCTTAATAAACTTAAATTAAAAGAGAATATTGAAATTAACTTTATCATATATTCATAACATGATAGGCTTAAAGGTCACATGCACATAGTTTAAGAGAAATCAATGAAAACATTCACTAGAAAATGATTTTATTATAGATTGATAATAAGATGTTTAGAAAATTTGTATTTAGATATTTTAATAAAAAAAATATCTAGATAAATATATGGAAATATCAAAAGTTACATAAAAGTCGCATTTACATATTTTAATAAACTTAATTAAAAGTATTATTTATTTAGATAATATATAAATGTCAAAATCTATTTTACTATAGATTGATAACATGGTGGACATAAAAATCATATTTACATATTTTAATACAATTAATAGAAAATATTAACTAAACAATATTATGTAAATGTGAAAAATTGACCTTATTATAGATTGCTAATATAATGGATGTCAATTACATGCACCACCAAAGTACCTCTATCTATTAAAAGTAAATTCTATAATGATGTCAATGAAAATGTAAAAGATAATATATAATCAATCATTTTAAATATGCTATAGTCAATACACCCACTATTTAAGTGGAAATTGAGCCTTTATATAAATATTATAATTAAGCCCCTTCAAAGAAGAAAATTAGAAAAAAGAATAATTTTTACAATAGTAAAGACTACCCAATCTCTATATAAACTATTTCTCCTAAAGATAGTTAAGGTTGTAACTAGATAGCCTTTGAATATAATACAATAACAATTGACAACCCTTAATTAACTTTGTATGCTTTCCCACTTCACACATTATTAGTTACAAACATTCTTCCTCCAAACAAAGTTGAATTGTAAGTGCAATGATAGAATGATTTTGCACACAACAAATTCGTTAAAAACTTTTAGTTAACTATTACAAGGAGTTACCTAAACTGAATGTGGAAAATTACCATTTTAGGAGGATAATAAAGAATTTTCAATCTATCAAATGGATAATGACAATAAAAAAGTTAATTAGAAGTTGTAGTTAATTAGTGATGTCATAAATGAAATCATTTATTTATTTATGAAAAATGGATACTTAGCTCTTATTTATTAAATATTAAAATATTTATTTAATTAATAGAGAATGGTAATAATTAATGCTAAATGATGCGATACATTGTGATAGTTAATAAATTGTAAATGATGTGGTAAATGATTAATTAATAATATTATGATAATGGTCCACTCCACAATTAATAGTGGATGTTTTAAAGAACATTTTAGTGTCTCCAATATGTAAATATGAAAAGTTGCTTTATTATAGACAATAATATTATAGACATAAAACTCACATTACATATTTTAATAAACTTAATCAAAGAACATTATTTTGATAATAGTATGCAAATGTGAAAAGTGATTTTATTATAAGCCGGCATGGACATCAAAATCACATCTACATATTTTAATAAATTAATTGAAAATCTGAACAAGATAATATTATGTAAATGTGAAACGTAACTTTATTATAAAACAAAAATATAATGAATGACAATTGCACATACTATGAAAACAGCTTTCTATCTTTTAACAATAAAGTCTATAATAATGCCAATGAATGTCTAAATAATAAAATCAAATAAAATCATAGTCAATACACCCACTATTTAAGTGGAAACCACCCCTAATATAAATATAGCAATTAAAACCCTTTAAAGAACAAAAATTAAAAGAACAGTGGTGACCATAAGAGAGACTACCTAGTCTCTGGACAAACTATTTCTCCTAAAAGGAAGTTAAGGTATTAACTAGACAAAGCCTAAATCGACTCTGTAAGCCTTTCTGTCTTTAACTCATTATCAGGTTAAGGACAGTCTTCCTCCACACAATTTTAAGACGTAAGTGCGACGATAGAGTGACGTTGTACACACCAAATTTACTGTAACCTTTTGCCTAACAAGCGGAGATCATTAGTGAAATCTTGATGATTAAGGCCATGAATCTTAGCTTTGAAAATATATTCGGTACACCATAACAATGATGTGTGAAGAAGGATATCTGATTTCTTTGACAAAACGCATTAATGTGTATCGTTGAGATTAATTTTCCGCAAAGATAAACCCGGCATTGAATAATCTTGGGGCGAAAGAGAGATGCAATGTCTCAATCGTGGGGGCGCACCATTCTCAACATTTGTCACGCGAAATCATCCCAAAAATTCGTTTAGAGCGAGACTTTAAAATGATGTCGCTAAATTTATTATGTTATTTTCATGGTGGAAATTGTGCCTTGTATTTTCAACATGGACAAAACTTTAAGGCCAGTGGACCCGGGAATTTCTAGTGGAAGCAGTGAAGTGTAAGTGCCCTTGGTTGGAACGAACTCTTTCTCCGCAAATCCCGCTTTCTATTAAACTTCATTTGAAGCAATCCTCTTCTGTCGATAAATTCACTTGTTTTGAACGATACTTATCCTACTAAGCGTCTGTAAGTGGAAAACCTAATGAAGATAATGAGATGGGTAATACCTGGTGGAGAAGCAGGGCACGTGCGAGACAGAGAAACGGTTGTATAAACCATTATCGCATGTGCTTTCCTTCTCCACCACGCCATATCCATGTCGGAATACGTTGGTTTTTCTGGAAAAATTGTTTACAAGATTAACTGAATATGTTTTTGAATTGATTCAAAAATATAGAGAGTTAATTTCAGAAACAATCTTTTAGAATTAAATGCATGAAATTTCTATTAGTTTCTGGATTTGATCATATAATCAATTTTATATCAGTATTTCGGATGATAATCTATGATCTATCATCAAAATAAATTTGGATAGAAAAGAAAAATCATAAATTTTGATAGAAAAATTTATTACATGATCAAATCTAGAAACTAATAGATTAATCCTATAAATATTATATAGATTAAATAACTCGATCTAATTATAAAAAAATTCTATTTGTGTGCCAAGATCTCATATAGTCTATGATTGTTTTCTGTTGGAAATTTCTCTTCAGAGAATACTCACAGGCTTAGGAGGCCACAGAGGTAAAGGCTAAACTTCTGGGAGGATCCAAACCAGAGTTGCAAGACGTCGTACTCAAATTTATATTCAGATACACTGGAATTCTGCGTCACAGTACTTAGAATCTGCAAAATCATCAGTGTTCTGCCAAAAGCTTCTTGTCACCATTTCATGTAATGGCTTCTTGTCACCATTTCATGTAAGTGTTGTATTATTTCTATTGATAGATATGCTTGAATAGGCAACAGTGTTTTTTCGTTTGAATAGGCAGAAATATTTTTGGTAGAATATTGAAGAAATTTACTGAGAACCATGGGCCAAATTCCATGGTATAACCTACCAATCCATGGATAATTTTCAAGTTTTCAGGGGTATAAGGATACTGTCGGTCATGGGGCTGGGGTTAGCCATCAAACCTGTTTTCAATTAAATGGAAAAATGGTATTTAAAGGTCTTATATGTTTAATACAAAGATAGATGGTATGCGTTTTTCAGAATTCATGAAGTTCTGTGAAAGTTTTTGGATTCAACTGTGTATGTTTTTTAATCAACATTTTGGATCATATTCTGGTATGATGTTTGATGTTTTCCCTCTTTCTGATGATGGATCACAGAGTGTGATCTGAAATGTCGATTGAAAAAAATACACAGTTGAATCCCAAAACTTACACACAACTAATAAAAAATGTTTAATATAAAGAATGGACAGCTGTGATATTTGTGTCGATTATATTGTGGAGGCCACAGACAGTGTAAAATGCTACCTGGTTGATCACAATTGTCGCTCTTTAGGCCCTTCCATATAAACCTGCCAAATTTTAGAAAGGAAATATAAAAAGCATATAATTCATTAATATAAAAAATGGAATTATATGTTTGATCTGGTTTGTAGTCATCATCCTTTGAACCATCGGATATATCTTGAACTCAATAATAATTAGACTTGCTTAAAATCCTCAAAATTTCTATGAATTCTTTTGTAGACACGGTGTTTATGCACTTCAAGCTCTCCGCAATGCCTGAATCCGCACCTTACACGTGCGGAAATTTGAGCTCTTTCAATGGTCGCCGTCAAAATAGACTTGGGAAAGATAAATTACTTTTAAGATAAGATTTTCTTAAATTTCATTGGAGGAATATGACTTTTCGGCCATTTTTTTTGAATTTTTATTAGTGGTTATTCCATCTAGACTTAAATGGTTCACCAAACAAACCAATCTGTACAGATAAGTTGGAGGAAATTTTATGCGACCAAAACCAAATTCTCATGTGCCATATTTTGTAGAACTTCAGAAAATAAAAGATAGCACGTTTAGCGTTAGCTCCTTCTTCAAATCGGGGGAATTCAAACTTTAACGAATAAACTACACGAATTGTATATCTAGTTAATAGAAGTTACATATAGTGTGAGATTTGAGCCTGAAACAAGTATCTTGCTTGCAAACTATTATTGAGTTGTCGGAAACAAGTTTCAGTTCTCTATAATGGTAAACCAGTTGCTGTTTAATAGCAAAAGCCTCCAAAATCTCACTTATCACATAAAAGTCAGATAAATATTAATTTGACAACTAGATGAGAACATTCTATTTCCATTTATAATGTTTTTTGTCAATTTGATGTCAAGTTTTTTTTTCATCTGCATTGTCTTATGTTTTTTCATAATAAGATAATATTTAATTTCTTTAGAGTAAAAAAGTAGATTTGTCTATGTTTATTTCATTCCATTATTTAGCACTTATTGTTAATTGTTTAATCCAACTACATGCAATTAGAATTTGCAGCGCACCCATGCACAAACACATACTCTCTAATATATTAACATACACATAGTTTTCTATCGATGTAATCCTTGAACTTCTTTTAGATGCAAGTGCTAGTTCTATTTTCCTTGATAACCTTGTGTAGGTCCCAATTGTTGTATTATTAATCTCTACATATTCTAGAGTTTTTTTGTTTTAATCTTCATTGCACCTTAATATTACTATATAATTTTAGTTTCTTATTAACTTGTATCAAGAATCATTTGTAGGAAATAGAAAAATGATTTATAAATGTTTAGAAATTTGTCTTTTATTCTAAGAAATTGTTTGTTTACAAATGATTTGTCGGTATTTTCTTATAAAATTTTGAATTTTTTTAATTAATATAGAAAAAAATTGATGGGGGAGAGGGGCCCACAATGGAGTGGAGTCTAATAGTGGGGATTGAAGTAGTTCTCAGTGGACCCCATAGTGGAGCACCTTAATATCCAATTGCAAAACACTTTTTATGCATAAGGTACAGAAACTGACAAATCATGTGATGTCACATCAACGCACCAATAAAAACATGACTTAGTGCTCCACTATCGGTCTCATTTTTTTTTGGACATTTTTTGATACCTCAACAAAAAAGCATGTTGACGTGGCATAATATTTGATGATGTGGCCCTAAAATGAAATATAAAAGCACATGAGTTACTAAATAAATTGTTGTACAAAATTGCGAGTGATTTGAAATTTCCACGTAAGATTTTGAGGAATGCAAAGTTAGGGTGGTCCACTATGGGCCCCTCTCCCCTAATCAATAATATATTTTGAAAATAAAAATAAAAATTGTTTGTAGTGCTTTCATGTTAGCCTATTAGTCACTACATTGTTCTCATGGGAATACTTAGCATTTTAATGTTTTTATTAGATGTTTTTCTTCTAATGTTCTTATTAGATGTTTTTCTTCAAACTCATGTAAAGGTAATAAATTAACTCTCTTTTCTAATCTTTATTTATTCAATATGTTTTGTTACTTTTTTATTGTGTATTTAATAGTAGATATAAATTTTTTTATAGAGATGCTTTTCTTTATGAGATATTTTTGTTTTATATTTATTTTTAAAAAAAATATTAACAAATAGTTTATCATGGAAAATAATATTTTGAAATTTTTAGCATGTTTTTTAATGTCAATTGTGTTATTGGGGCTTAAAAAATGCGATGCTTTTTATAGCCTTAACAACAATTTATTTTATTTTATTTTATTTTATTTTTTCCATAGGACATAAGCATATAGGTGGCACTTGGATATGCTTAATGAGGGGTAATGTTAGAGTAATAACTTATTATGCTTAATTAATTACATCATATTGATTAATTAATTAAGTCACTTATTCCTCTTTATTACTTAAGCTAAACTTAGGCACATTAATAATTAATTAATTATTAATTATTAAGTGTGCACACTAGGGTTTCATTTAGGGTTTCCCTTTTACGGTTTCTTGATCTCCTTCATAAGGATTGATCAGTTTGTAATAATTGATTCTCTTAATGCATTTTTACATTTTGAGGTTTACAGAACATATTCTTTGGTTCTGCATGTCTTTTGCATGTGACAAGTGATCTTGGTTTTCTAACATGGTATCAAAGCTCCAGACCTGCAGCTGCTTGTTCGTGATCTGAAGATATGGCATTTCAATGAGTTTCAAGTGCAAGGGTTTCCACAGGCAATTTTTTGATTGAATCTAGGGGTAGCCTAATTTTTTGGGCATTTTGGGACAAAACGGACCTCGCCATTGAGTTCGCAATGCCCAAAACCCCCATTTCATATAAAATTTACAATGGAATTTGGTACAGAGAGATTGATTTAGGAGAAAAAAATTTTTTATGCAGGAGGCGATGACCCCTGACCGCATGAGATCAAAGACGCGATTTTCAAAATAAAATTAAAATAAACAAATTTTGTCGCGGCTCATAGTGCAAAAGTACGGTGGCCATCCTCCACCTCGGATTCTTCCCCTTTCCCTGCTTAGGCCATGTTAGCCCCGAATCACCGGCCGGTAGTCCCAGCGAGGCGGTAGCTATGCGCCCAGCCAGCCGGCCCCGCTACGTACAGCGGGTAGTCATGCGGGCGGTTCTCCCGCGATATGGGCGGCCAGCAAAGAATATTAGGAGGTTCGCCGAATACAGAGTCAGGGGCTTCCTTCGCTGGCGTTTTCTTTGGTACATTTGAAATATTTTTAATAATGAAATTTGATTTTGTTAGATGGCCGGACGGCGTGGTACTGATGAACCGGCCGACGTCGGCATGACATCATCTGTATAACGATCTCTTACTAGTTTTTCTAAAGAGCGGTTTTAACCATAACAGGCACTCGGTATCAAATCGAACCAGCGAAATTATATTGGAAGAAAGTAGTTCCTGAGCACTTTCATTTGGTGCAGTTTATTTTTTAGTATTTTACTACTTTAATGCATTTATTGCTGTTTGAAGTCAGATGTTTTTTTTGGACTTCCGAGCTCATAACTTTTTGCCACGATGTCCAATTTTCGCCTCGTTTGTGGTGTTGGAAAGGTATGAAGGAGCTCTATGTTGCTGTCCATGCAATTTTTCTGTATCTGTCCTAGGTTTATCACTTAGTCCAGATTTTTCCCGATGGGTTGTTTGGTGATTACTTGGATGTTTTGGCAGTTGGGAGAGTGCATCTTGCATCTTTGCACTTCGTTTTCAGTAATACATCATTCAATAATTGCTTGCTGCTTCATAGATTCCAGAGTTGTTCCCGTTTGGAGTTTTCGAGTGTTCCGTGGCATCGGGTCTGCTATCACATTATTTTGATTCCGGTTTGGTTTCAGTTGTAGACAGAGATATCTTTCCTTGCTTGTCAAATTGTGGTTCCAGTGTTACTCTACAGAGTTCTTCTAGTGCTTCTTTGCAGCATGTCATCACATTGTAGGGGGGTTTTGTCCCACTGGGTTTTTCCTTCTCTACCTCTTTCTTGCATTTGTAAATGGTTCCCTGATCAGGCCTAGTTGTCGGGACCCATCTTTGCTTTCATGCATCTTATTCTAGTGTTTTAGCTTCTTCCTAAGTTCATCTTAAGGGGGGGTGTTAGAGTAATAAGTTATTATGCTTAATTAATTACATCTCATATTGATTAGTGTAGTGATCACTTATTCTTCTTTATTACTTAAGCTAAACTTAGGCACATTAATAATTAATTATTAATTATTAAGTGTGCACACTAGGGTTTCATTTAGGGTTTCCCTTTTAGAGTTTCTTGATCTCCTTCATAAGGATTGATCACATTGTAATAATTGATTCTCTTAATGCATTTACACTTTGAGGTTTATGAGGCATACTTTCTTTGGACATTTTTGCAGAGATGATCTTGGTTTTCATGGTGTGCTGGTATTGGTTCATATCATCTATAACATTTCATAAATGCTAAAAATCCATATTACTCTTTTTCTATGTAAGAAAAATGATTTCTGACAAAATTTTATTATATATTCATTTTCTATTACATTATACAAGAGCCTTTTATTAAATTTTGGGCTAAAAAACCAACCTCTTCTTTCTTTCAAAACTATACAATAGACATTCAACATGTTTCTCTCATTTGTTTTTTTCTTTCAAACAACCAATTAATGAGTTTAAAAAATGATAACAAAAGGAGAGATTTTGCATGCACTAACAATGAAAGGTATTTAACTTGAATGTCACTTCTTCCAAAAGCCATGTTCATGGACATTCAATAGTGTTCAAGTTATCTATTACCTAGTTTAGAATTTGAATGTCTTCTTTGAACAAAAGAACTAAGATAATTGAGTATTCTTTTAAAATTATACACTAGTTATTTTGTATTTGTAGACCTTTTTAGACTTATGAGCTCAAAATTTTGAATTCTTAGTAATACTAATGTAACAATGTATGATGGGCCAGTTGTTCATAAAGGATGACCACCTACATATCTAGCCCTAGATGAATTTATTCTTAAAATAGTTATTTAGTCTTCTAATTTCTAAAAGTCCATTGTTTCTATCTAAAATAGACTATTTGTTCTTTCTGTTGCAAGTGTGTTGAAAGAGGAAGCCTATATCCATAGCCTACCCTAAATATTTTTCATTTCATTGGTAAAAACAAATTTATTTAAAAATCAACGATTAAATTGTAAAACTTTGATATTTCTAAATGGTACTTTTACCATTACTAAAGAAAGAAGAGGAAAAACACAATAATATTATCACTATATTGAACCTAATAGAAGCTAGAATAACTCAAATAATTACTCGATCAACTAAAAGAGTATAACATCTTATTTATTTATTTATTTATAATATAGCTATTATGAATAAGCTAGAAAATATGAGAGCATATATCGGAAGGTAGTGACTCTAACTTAGAAGAATGCCAATATTATCCTTAGAAACCCACTTGAAAATACAATCAACTAGAATATCCCATTCTATAAAATATGAACAAAGGAGATAGCCTCAAAATTCAATGAGATGTGGAGGAACTAATTCACTAAAGAAGAAATCCTTCAAGAGGACTCTTTAGAAACATTTTCATTTAAAAGAGAAACCAAAATGGAAACGTATTCACAAATAACCTTCTTCCAACCCAACTCACATGTTTTTCAAGAGCCACTAGAATATCCTAGGCTTTCATCAAATAGTTGAAACTAATTTCTACAACAAAAGAGAAAAAAGACTATACCATCATCACATGATGAAAGTCTCCAATATTAATAGTTTTTAATTTACCAATGAGAAAACCCATCAATGTTAATTTTGATAAAGTTTAAGTGGGAGGACACTAATTACCACATCTATTCATCTTCTTAGAATACTTAGACAAGGATATAGATAGAAACTAGAGATTTGAAAGGTCCAAATGGTGTAAAAGAAGAGTGTTAAGAGAAGATACATGACCCTTTAAAAAAATTAATAACAATGTTGTCTTCAAGCACATCTATAATCTTCTTAAAATGATATTTATAAAGATGTTGATAGCCTTAAAAATATTCTATATTTTTGTCTAACCAAATATTTTAACAAATAAAATTAGTAATAATATCCTAGGAAACCACAAGGAAAAAATATGGAGGGTAGCCTAAAATAGCCCAAATTTAATCAAATAAGGATTGTGATGTTGGAGCATCTCGGGTGAAAAGCAATCAACATCCCCAAAAACATTTTCAATTTAGTTGTTTCAAATATGGAGTTTGATTTAATTTTGAGTTTGTGACTTTGGTGGTAGATCAAAATGACATTTTTGTCATTTTTAATTGACAAAATTTCTATTTAAATCATATATACAATTAGATATTTCTTGCAAACAAATTGTGATTCTCATTTTGACAAGGAAGAGAAAATGAAATACAATGCATAAATACACAGCCAAAGGAAGATGGAAGGGATTCGTTATTAAGAAATTAGTAAGAATAAAATGGATATTTGTGGAGATATAGAATTTTAAATGGCTCATTAATCTTTTAAAACTAAAAATAAAATCAAATGCCCAATTGAAATTGAAGGGGCATGAGATAGAGGAAGAGGCGTGAAAATGAAGGGGTGGCTGAGAAAAGCCAGCTCCATTGTGAGTGTAAAATTAAATGAAGGAAAATGTAGAGGTAGTGTGGAGTGTCGCAGAGTTTTGAGTAGCAAGGTGAGCGCAACATAGTAAGAAGGGGGCACTACATATTAATGAAAATTTCAGTTTAAATTAAATAAAAATTCCCTGATAAGGAGACCAATAAATTCTACGCATAACATGAGGGAGTAATAGAATTTCATATTGCATTTCAATTATTTTCTAAGTAGTGCAGACCATACAATTGAGGGGGAAAGATGAGTCTACGCAGGAAGAAAATAGAGGAGTTTTGCCCATGATAATGGGCTTAGAATTGCCAAACAAACAATATAAAAACAGGAGGGCCAATCAGTTTTTGAGGAGGTTGCAAGCACCTAGATATAGCTGTGAGCAGGACAGATTGATAGGCTGCCAAGAGGATTGTAGAGGAGGCAAATTTCATGAAAAGGAGAGAAAAGGAAAGTCTTTAATTTAGAAAAAGAACCTGAGGTAATGTCTATAAATGAAGGTTGAAAGAGAAGAAGAGAGGAATGTTAGAACAACATAAATTATTGTTAATTGTATTTGCCTGTCAAGTAAATAAATCAATGGATTATTTGTGCATTTTTTTTTCCATGTTAATTTCAATTTTAAATTGAAGTTGAATTGAAGGAGATAATTTAAATCAAAATTGTTGAATTGAGTTATCATTTGGCTGAGAAGAGTGAGTTTGTTGATTCTCCGTTAATTGGTTTTATTTTATGGGATTGTCCAAATAAATTGTGTTTGAGTTGGATGACAAGATGAGGATGGAGTTTGTCAATGTGCATCAAAATAAAAATAATTTAACAATTATATTGTTTTCGCTAATGCCTCCACCCAAAGATAGTAGCTACCTAAAAATAAAAATATGAGTTATACTTGCCCATTCTCATCACACAACTTTTCTAAAAAACTTATAAATCAAATTGCTTCTAAAGTAATCCTGGTAAGATACTTATTCTAACACGACAACTAGATCAAAAGATTGCATTATGTTAGAAAATTATTTTTCATATTTTTCTCCACTAGGAAAGATATCTAATCTCATATATCTTATAATCCAATAATTCATATCTAAGAGTTACAAAATAATCTCTTTTAGATTCATAATTGCAAACAAGAGTATGAAGTTCCTTTAGAGAAAAAAAAAAAGGTTGATCATTAAGAATACTTAAGAGAGTGGAATTATAGGTTTCAAATAACCCACCCCAAGGCTAGCCACTAGAATCTATGTAGTTATATATTTGAGATTTCCTTTAATAAAGAGAATCTTAGAGTTAGTTATTATTGGCCATCTTTCTTTCCTAAAAATATTTTACTCAAGGGTTGATGAAGAGGAAAGGAAGATAGAAGCAAGGTGAAAGCACAAAGTTGTGCCACACTTTCAGCCAACTTATTAGCTACACAATAGAATTTAAGCATTTCTAACTAAAAATCAATTTTGGTCAAACATATGATCTAGTAAGATTCATTCTAGCTCAGTTAGATACTTTCACAACTTTTCAACTAAAATTGTTGGCTAAAAATATATGGAGCGCCACTTTGAGTCCAATTCTAAAAATAAAATTATTTGAAAAACTTGAAGTTTCATAATCCCCGGCTAATGTAAATAACATTTTTAAAAATATAAAAATACCCTTTGTAGATCCATATGTGCTTCAAAAAATATATTTATTTTAATAGTTTAATTATTTTTTAGTTTTACTAAAAAGTAGGCATCAACACAAAATATTAGGTTGGATTATTATGCCAAGGAAAAATACTAAACTTCTATTAAAAAAATAGAAAAATATGATGCACTAGATAAAAGAATCTATTTCAAGATGGTAATTTTTCTTTTTCCATTTTAGATAAACATTTAATATGAAAGTTGACTGATAAAAACAACTATTTTTGGTTTATACACATTTTAATATTTATTTAAAAAATAAATATTTATCAAAATTTTAAAAAATATATCCATTCAATTAAAAATTTCAAGTGATAAATAAATACAAAAAATTTGAAAGAAAAAAAAATTACTATAAAGTTTTACGCCCCAAGCAACTTCATTTTTAGCATTTTATCAGCAACTAAATTATAGTGTTAATTTACTAAAAACTAGTTTAAAATAACTTTTCAATTTTTTTCAAAAAATACAAGCATAAAATATACTAAAAAATACATATTTTACTAGTTTACATCATTTCAAAATTCAAAACATATATGCCACCTTTTAGTGATTCAGGTTTAAAAATTGGATCAACGTTGGTCATTTCCTTTATAAAGTGTGACACAACTTTGCTTTTACCCATCAATGGACCTGGATCCCAAGACTCATTCTATGAAAGAGCTTGATGACAATTTTTAATAGTTTAGAAGAGTTCACGTCATTGATAGTTGCAACTTATCTCTTAATAGTATCCCAAACCATTCAACCTTTCCCACTCAAATCAATTAGTGGGAAATTCTCATAAGTAACACCACATAAATAGTTTCCATGAAGAATTCTAGCTCAAGATTGACTAGAAAAATTAAATCAATAAAAATATAATTTGGTTGTTACATATTTTGATAAACCCAATGTGAAAACTAACATATTGTTCTAATTTTTTTTATTTAAGCTTTTTTATCTTGTTGGTTGTAGGGTTTTCTAAAAGGCTTTGAAAATTGTATTTTATTTGTTTTTATATGTTAATATATTTTCTTGTCCATACTTTTCTAACATTTTTATATGTATTATATACATTAAAATCATCATCTAGTATCCATAATAATAGGTTTTTTTGTAGGAAACTACCATTGTATCTAGGTAAAAATAGCCTTCGTTCTATCTAGAACCATGGATTTCTATTATAAATCACCAATTTCATTTAATACTATAAGGTTTTATATCCAAAACCACTCTTATTTTTTTGAAAACCATATTTTTTATGAATATGTTTCACTTGATAGTGAACCCCACAACTCCTACAAATTACCTACAAACAAGATGCCTAGATCACAAATGAGAGATCAAAACAATTAATTTATTATGGAAGTAAGAAAGAATGATTGAGTCCACACAAGCAGTTGATATTGAGATTAACCAATAATTATATTGTAAATTGAATGGAATGTTACAAACTACAATAATGAATTCTTATAAAAGAAAAAGTAGAAACCTTAGATGAATATTTGATCATATTTTTCCAAATGTCCTAATCTCATGTAATGGGACAACTTGACCTATAAATAGCCCAATCTAATAAAAAAAAAACACTCATAGGTTTAGCTTATACAATTAATGTAGTAAGGGACCTAATAATTAATTAATGAATAATTAAATATCAATTGATTATCCTAATTACTCCAACAGCACCCCATAAGATCAACTTAGGGAGAAGCTAAAAACCTTTAATGAAGAATGTAATGATGGATACATGGATGAGTCCAAACTACAAGGCTTAATGAGGTATCCACGTAAAATAAATTAATCTCTCATAATTAGAGAAAAAGAGAAAACCACATGGGAAAAAAACTCCTCTTAAAAAGAGAAAATGAAATAATTGCATTAGTGAAAGAAGGGTAGAATAAGGAATCAATGTGACACCCCAAAGATTGATTTTCTCACAGAAGTATAATAAATTGCCCCTCAATAGGAGAGAGAAAATAAAGATATGATCCCTCCCATAAAAAATAGCTCCTATGCCAACGATGAAAGCCTAAAGAAAAAACATGATACACTTCCTACAAAAAACATTTCTCCCATTAGGAATAAAAATATCCATTGGTCAATGGATAAGACATTCCAAGAAGATGGAATAATTAGGAATCCAAATCCAAATGATGAGTGCCTCTAAAAAGTGCTCAATTTTCCATGTATCAGAAAGAGATGATGTCAATCCAAAATATTGTGAAGGCTAATGTAGAACAAGCTCCAAACATGATGAAGATGGTCTTTGTCTTATAGTGATGATGTGGCTATCAACAAAGATGAGATTAAGTTCCTCAAAGTAGTGGAATCCAAATCTATAATCTGAGCCTACAAACAAGGATGATATGTGCACCTAAATTTTACCATTTATATTTGGTCAAATGTATCCCTCGTTGTCCATTCCATCTTCCCATCCACATTAATTAAATAATATTGTCATTATTTAATTAAAATCAATTTCTTCCACAAGGTTTTCTAAGGTATTTAATTATTTAATTAAATACTTTATAACCTTACCTTTCCTCTAAATTAAATAAATAGACTAATTTTTTTAATTTAGTCACAAATTGTATGAGAATTAAATTTAATTTTTAATTCTCCCCTTCCATTTTCTTTTACCTAGTCACATCCTCCATCATTCACCCCTAATCCCAATTAGCTTTCTTAATCCTTGATTAGGGATGTGCACACTCCTAATCCATGATTAGGAGGTGTCACATCCTCCATAACTTGCAAGTTGCTCTTAATCCCTTCATTAGCTTAAGTAACTCACTTTCACAACCTAAATCCTTGGTTAATTAGCTAGCCTAATCTAGTAATCATGACATTTATAAAATATCCTTGAATCAACCCCTATTAAAAAAAAAAATCTTTTGGAGAAGTTATCCCCATCCCACATGTAATTTTTAGTTCCCTTTTATTTCTCCAATACCTTCCCATACAATTTTAATTTTTTTTTTATCTACTCAAGGTTGGTAGATGAATTTTTAATTCCTCTATAATCCCCACAAGGTTTTTAAAGGGAATTTTAAAATCCCTTTTGTCACATTCTTCCCTCGATTTGGGAGGATGGGATGAGTAACCCTCTTCCACCTCACCTCCACCTCATATTCATATCAACTCCTCACTTCCCCCTAGGATGAAACATGTCATCCTCACATGAGTTGAGACTCCTCAAGGAATCTCAACCCTTGATCCTCCTCCAAGAATCAATCTTGGCCATCCATTCCATTCTCCCCTTCTAATGATGAAAAAAACAGTCATTTTTCATTAACACACATTCTAACACCTTATACACTCTCAGGTTCTCATACTATCACCATAGCCAAACTCTTACAAATCCACCATTTGTGATAAAAAATCAAGCTAAATAAAGGCGTTATACTACTAGAATCGATGTAGATCAGACAACACAACCAATCAAAGGGAAAATATCTCCATCAAGCTCAATGTGGACTTCAATTTCATGGGTTCTAGTGGAACCCTTAAAAGTTCATGTTCCATCTCAAAATCCTAATAAGTTTTGAGTTGGGTTAGTATCTGAGGACCTAGGGTTTTGTCTATTGTCACTATTCAAGGGTTTTATATTATCTAGGATCCCTCTTAAAAGAACCCTTGAGTTTATATCCTCACCAAGGTTTTAATTCTCTATTGACTCCTTACTATCGGTTCTTGGTCTTTAAGTAGTGTCTTATTCCATCGAAACCCATGAATAACTGACCCTTTGGTCTAGTTTTGTTAGTTGTCATATGTTGGGCCATTATTTTAATTTTTTTTATTTTTAGGCTAAAAGTATTTTTTTCTGCTAAAATTTTTTGAACTAT
>VDFB02256132.1:146972920-147020944 GCA_007258455.2 Sequoia sempervirens
CCCAAAGGCTACTAGATTAGCCCCATTTTACAAAGGAGGTCCCTCTTAAAGACTCTTTTTTTACTCCAAACCAATGGACGGTCATTTTATATGTTCTAAAACAACAAAATCCATGGTTAGTTCCCAGACACAAACATTCTAAAGTGTTGTCTCAACAAACCCTCCTTTTACATGCTAAAACTCAAGGGTTTATTGAAAGTCATATGCCCAAGCCTTTCCAAACCCCCACAAAGCATCAAACACCTTCCAAATACCCTGAAAAAACTTAAAAGTTCATTAGATGAACAAGTTCTTCATCATTTTGACAAACCCCACCATCTAGCCTTCAAATTCAAAAGGAAAATTGACTTTTCCAGCCCTAGGCATCACTCCTACTCACTCAAATGAACACATTTGCACAAAATAGGACCCCAAACATTTAACCCTACCTATTATGATCCATTCTATCGAGTTACAATACCTATATAAGGTGGAATGGATCAAGCTTGCATTCTTTGTACTCTCAAACCCTTAATTTTTGAGTCACACAGGCAGTCTTTGAAAATCTACTCTTAAACCCACAAAACTAAATGGTTAAGCCTCCAATCTAATGGAAATCATAGTAGACTCACTCCACTATCATTCCCAATTCATTTCATGCCACAATATTCACTGTACGGACTGTTTATTGCCAACAAAGTTCAAAAAAATAGGGAAAATTGTGGAAAAAACAAAAGATTTCATTCAAATTTTCAAATGGAGTCATGCCAACCTCCCTCCAACATTCACATGGCCTTTTTTAAAGGCACTCCTACCTGTACAACCACCTAAAACCACCTTACTAGTTTTACCTTTACATTGCCATCTTATAGGATTTTTCATGTTTATGCCATTAAAGGCTTCATTCCATCATATTGACAACATTTGCCAAGACATGGCAACTTCATAAAACTATCAACCTAACATGACTCAAAACACTTCATAATGGTCTTTTGAGACCTTATTACATCACACTCATGATTACAAAGAAAAAATTCATCACTTGACCACCTAATGGTCCTAGCTGTCCTTGGTGCTCTTGCACCATACATTCGGCCATGAAAGCTTTCCAAGTCTCTTGGAATTCTGCAACACCTTGACCTGCAACAAATCTCTGATGATCCTCCTTGTTCCTGCCATTGCTCCCTCTTGCCTTCATCTTCACCTTAGGCTTGGACTTTTCCTTGCAAAAAAATTCCTCTCTTGACTAATCACCTTGAACCTGCACCTTCTTACTCTTTTCTATCATCCATGGCTACATCCAATTGCTCCTAACTTGTTCCATGGTGTCACTTACTTCCAAACAGTCCACTCTCTATCCTTCTTTTATTTTTCACCCTTGGCTTCACCTCCATCAACATGATCATCAAAACAAGGAAGTAATAAATCACTCCCTTCACTCTTTTCCTCTTATCCATCCTCTTCACCATCTGCTTTAGGTTCTCCCATCTAGGAACCATTGCCACAACTGCATACAATTTCACATCAGTACTCTTACCCATCTAGGACCATCCACTGTCCTAGCCTCATCTTTTGCTTTCTTCTCCATTTCATTTGGAGATCCCACTCTCACCTTTCCTCTAGCCTTCACTTGGCCAACCTTTATCAACATCTCTTCCATCTTTGAGTCATTCAAACACTTTGTATTTTCAATTTCACCTTTTATGGTAACCGCACCTTCTACAAACTCTATCTGAGACCTTTCCTTTGCTTTTTTCCATTCCACTTGGTGCATCACATCCTCTGATCTCTTATCCTCCACTAAACTCTTTTCCAACACTGTATTTTCAGGCTCTTTATCTTCTTGTTCCTTTAGTGGACCACTTACTGCATCTACCATGCTTTCCATGCACTTATCTTTATCCTCAACTATCATACATTCTTCCATTGGCCTTTTATCGAGGCTCTTTGCAACTTCCATTTTTATGACCTGCATCAATTTTTTTTTCTTGTCTTCTTTTTCTTGCCCCCTACATGGGTTCTTTGCATCTATACTTTGAATCAAATCTCCCTTTACCTATGTATCTTCTGATTTAAATGTCACTGTTTCTATAATGCTTGTCTGTTCCTTGTCTCTCTTTATCTGCAAGGGACACAACACTGCCCATATCATAATTTCTTTATTCTTGACAAGCCCTTCATGGATTTGCTCAATCCATCCACACTCCTTTACCTTTGCGTTCTTTCCCTTTGCCTCTGAGACCTTCTCATCATGTGGTCTTCCATCTTCTTTGTCATTAGTCTATTGCTTTCCATCTTTCCCTTTCATTGGACAATCCATCTCTTCCACCATGACCTTAATAGGCCATTCTCGCCTCTTCTCCATCTTGTCTCCACTTATCTTTCCTTTTCCTTGCATTAGGGTCTTTTCCCCAAGGTTCTTCACCTCACATTTCTTTTCATCAGGTCTGCATACCTCTGTTTTGACAATATTAGACTATCCTACACCTGTTCCTACCTTTTCTTGACTGAAATCAGTCTTTTTTCTTGTCTCCAACCTGCTTTGCAAACATGTCTAGATCCTATATAAAGGATTCCCTTTCTCTTATCACTATTTCTCCATCCTTTTTCCTTTCTAACATTACTCCTTTGTCTACTTTTTCTACCTCAACTCTTTTCTTTGTGTAAGTAGTTGCACCTTCACCATGTTTATCTTCCTCATGCTTGAGGAACTCCTTCCTTGCCATCATCACTATCCTTTCCATTTTGTCTTGTTCCCTGTCATCTCCCTGCAATGGGGTTTTGAACTTGATTCCATATTTCACAATATCATACTAAAAAAAAAACCACTTCATCTTCAAAAACTAACATTTGAAAGAGGTGACAGTTGGTCTGCCTCTTTAATAGACTTTTACAACCCTTCACTATTAGTTAATTTGACTTGACTTAGCACTTTTTGCAGCACAGGTAAAATTATTTGTCATGCCAAAGAAATGGACCGTTAAAAGGAAAAAACTAATAGATGATTAGCTCCAAGCCTTCAAAGATAAAGAGAAAAAATGGATGAGGGAATATCGTGAAAAATAGAAATTGGGAACAATTGACAAAAACAAGCCAGTTGAAGAGGAACCTCAACCATCAAAAAGAGAAAATAAATTGGCAACACAAAGGGCACGAATGTGAAAGAGTCATGCTAGGGGAGATGCAAATACTGTAGTTGGAGACACACCCTCTACCGCAAGTGAATACGAAGGGACACCATTAAGCATAAGCGAATATGGAGGGACACCATCTACCACGAGTGAGTATGGTTGGACACCATCCACCACATCTGAAGTTGAGAGTACATCGTCACTCAGATTTGATGAACAAGGTATGTCATCATCCCCACATGAACCTCAAGGTATTTATTGTATTCCACCCTTAGTCAAAGGTATGCAATCTAGCCCACCTCAATTAGATATTGATGAAATTGCTAATGTTGAGATGTATGTACCTAAGGGAACACCACCTAGAATTTTGCATAGAAAGCCAAAGTTTTTGATCAATATTGATGAGGATATTTTGCAGCACATGGAAGGTAAGATTCCAGAATGCACTTGTAGAAGATATGCTAATAAGATTTGGAAAATTTTCTTTGAAAGGCTAAATGAGACCGGAAGATGTCAACTATTTGTTCAAATGATGCAGGGTTTAAAGTACAGAAACATCATGAAGACTCTTGGTTTGAGAACATCGAATGCATCAAGTGAAAACACTATTGCAAAGAATCTAATGGATGCTTATGAGAGTGTGGGTAAGACCTCACACTCACAAAATAGTAATGTCACCCGACATGTCATTACATCGACTTTGGTAAGCTATCAAACAAAGAGATCTCGTCTCATTAAAAAGACAAGTGAACAAATGGGAATTAATAGAAAAACTTTATCCAGAGCTATTCAAAGGCAGCAAAGAATTGAGGGCGCCGATTCAAATGAATTATGGGAATTCTTGGGAAGACTGCCACATAAAGATAGAAAAGTTGTTGAAGCATTGAGAACACTAATTGAATATGTAGACATGGAAAATATACCGATTGACATTACACATTTGATTCTAATTACTAATACCATTTCATCCTAAATTATCCCTCAGTCTAACCATTTAATCAAATTTCCTTATTTGATTAAATTCATCAATTTCCTTCCCTTAATTAAATAAATCATTTTATCTAATTAAGTCTCTCTCTTTTGTTAATTAAATCAACAATCTGATCTAATTATCCCTATTTAATTAAACAATTAATTTTATTTGATTAAATCTCTAAGGTCTATCTATTAAATTAAATGAATTAAAACCTTATTTAGTTTATTCTAACATCATCTCTTTTAATTAAATAAATCAAAATCTTTATTTAATTAATCCCTTATCACATTCTTCTCATTATTTAATTTAAATAAATCCATAAATTTAAGTCAAATAGGTCACATCATTTAATCCCCTTCATTAAATTAATTAACCTTGATTAATTTAATCTCCTGTTATGTCCCATCCTCTAACATTTACCACTTGCACATGAAAATAGATTTAATTGATTTATTAAATCTCTATTTTCCTCAACAAGGCATCTTTTGGAATATTCTTCAATTTTGAATTCAAAAATCCAAGTTGACATGTACATCCAACAAGGAATTTACTGCATCTTACATGTCCTTTTCCTTGAGCCAAGTGGCATTCAATGCTTTATTTCTTCCCTCTTGCAAGTCATTTCAACAAAATTTAAAATTCAAAAATAAGCATTTATTGGAACAATCCTCAAAACATGGACATCCTCCATCCACTCATGGCTTGAAAAATGGCATCTTTTCATTGGTTGAATGTTAGTCCCACATTGCTCAATTTTGGACATTCATCCTTCAATATCATCTATAAATGAAGAGCTCCTCTCCTCATTTGATCATCCACAAATTATGCAAAGTTACCATGCTCAAATATCTATCAAATTTCATCCATCATCATTTAATCTTAGCTAGGTTATGCAGGTTTTTAGCTTGGAGCACTCATCCTTCATCAAAAAAGTGGATCACTCATCAACACTCATCAACATACATCAATCTTGCATCATAGGAGTTGGGAAAGGGCCAATTTTCACATCAAATTGGCACCAATTCCCCCATGGGATCATAAGTTTGCTAGTTTAATTAGGATTCAACCTCTTTTATTGTTATTTTATTGTATTCTTCATTGTTTTCCTAATTTAAGCTTTGTGGATGGATTTCATGGCGAATCCTTGTTCTTTGCTTGCATTTAACAATCTAATGTGTTTGTTCTCATTGTTTTGTAGGTATTAGGATTGGGGTTCGCACAGAAGATTATTGGAAGAATAATACAAGGTGAAGGTCGGTAGGGAACCGTAGAGCCAATCAAGCATTTTGACTAAACTCAAACCAATTTTTCATAAATTCAAATTCTTATCCTCAAATTAGTATTTCTCAAAGATTCTTTGAAATGCTTAAACCTTTTATGTCAAGATAAATCACACATGCACTACTTGTTGTTGTAGACTACATATTGAATTCGCTAACCATTATGATGTTTATCATTCTATATGTTTAGATTTGCATACTAATGATGTTTTGCAGGATTGTGGCATAGAAGCCCCAACAAAATCTTCAAGAGAGTTCTTATCAAAAAATTTATGTCAAATAGAGTATGGCCAAATATTCTACAGGAGAACATGCTTGGATGGTTCATGCAAGCATTGCAGTGGCTTGCAATGAATGCAAGTATGTCAACATATGGAAAGCACAGATGAGGTGGGGCATAAACTAGTAGAATTCAGGAAGTATAAAATAGTGGCATATGCTACAAAAGATGGGTCTCAAGAAAAAAGGTGTGATTTGGTTATTGAGAAGATTCCAGTGTATCAGTTTATGTCCATTTTTCATGAGAATCTATTGTATGAGTATGCAAGGCATACCCATAGAGCTCGATGGATGGACACACAATTCAAGCTATGCAAGGACACCTTTCCAATTGGCAGCATAGTATCAGTGGTTGAATTTGTAGAGAACTACACTCTATAGCCATAGTGTGAGGTGCAGTCATAGTATTACAACTCCACACAGGTTTTGATATTTGTGCACATAACATTCATTCATGTAGCTGATAGTACAGAGGACCAAAGGAAGGTATTGAGGGAGTATCACTTTTATATTAGTGATGATCGCACACATTGTCCAGAGTTCATGCAAGGTTGCTTCTAGATGTTCTATAGTGATTTGGCTCAGATGGGCATAACATACAATCAACATATAATATGGTCAGATAACTGTGCAACACAATTCAAGAACGTGTGCACAATATGCATCTCACTACAGGTGTTTAGCATATGTGGAACTTCTATGAGGCTGGGCATGGAAAGGGGGAGCATGATGGTGTAGGAGCACATGTGAAAAGAGCATTAGCACGAGAAGAGTTGAAGTATAAAGACAGTGCAAAGTTGACAGATGCAAGTTCAATCGTCGAGTGGTGTAATGCTTCGATGGGTCTAGGTACTGAAGGTACATCTTTAGTTCGCATATTTTTTTGGTTGATGGATGATACTAACATTGCACCATATGAGAATTGTTGTACACTAACAGGATAGAGTGAGCTACACTCTTTCCTTAGCTTAGATGCAAGTTCATGGAGTATCGATACACATAAGATGGCATGCTTTTTTTCATCATGTACAATGCAATCCTGGAATGATTGTGAGTTAGGGGAGTGGGTTGACAAATGGTTGACAAGTTATCTTACCCCACTTCACACATATCACCCTCCGATGGCATTGGAACTAACACAGATGGAAACATCGGTTGAATTTGACCACGTATCAGATATAGTTCAACCAAGTAATATATCTACTTGCTTAGTTTTTGAAATTCCATATTGTTATCTTACTTTGTACTGTATTCGTAATGTTGACTAATTTTGAGTGATTTTATGCACATATCAATGCAGGGCATATTTATGTAGTTATTACGGATGAAAAAAATGAAGAAGGAACAAACTATTACTTGTGTCGTTGTGTTGAGGCCAAAAAGAAATTGGAAGCCCCAGTTATAGATGGAGAAAACATCGAATACCCTATAGGCTCAGTTGTTGTTACTGGAACATGGCTTAGAAGGTACCCACATAAGAGTGTTAAACATTAGCTGTTTGAGGACTTTGACATGAATCGTAAGATTCTTCATTACTCAAACCTTGTTGTGGCATCAATTGTTCATTTGAGAAAATATGGGGGTAGACCTTTGAACAAGACCTTGTGAAAGGTTCGTGAGTCTGACCATGAGGCAATACTTGACACAATAAAGAGTAGAGCAGATCTAGATGGTTCATTGGATTAAGTTGTAAGTATATGCACAATGGTTCTTATTAATTTATACTTGTATCCACGCTAATTTGTTTGATTCCAATGCTATCATGTCTTATTTTACTTTGCGTATCTGTAAGTAACCCGGTAAACATTGAATGGTGTCCACTTGCAAAAATTGCAGATTTATGAGCCATCCAAGAGAATCTCAAGCATAAAAGAAAACATCCCTATTTTGATTATGAAGCAAAATCTCAATTATGATTTTCATCCATTACAAAAGTGTGTGCGAAGCTTGGTGAGGGAATTTCAAGTTATTCATTTGAACTTAACCTTATCGTGAGCACCTATGATGTAGACATTATAGGAGTATCTCGAATTTCAAAATATTCTAGATTCATGAGAGGTGTTGTGTGCAATAGGTATCTTGGAACTCGCAGTGAAGATGTATGAGCAGGAGTGACTAAGTTGATAGACTTCCATGCCTATCTGTAAGTGCCTTCCATCTATTTTCATTTCATTTCCATTTTGGACATGAGTTGTTTCTTTCTATTCTCTTACTTTGCCTATCTGTAACTAAACTAGTAAAAATTGATTGGTCTCTCCTTGCAAATAATGCTGATTTTGGAGCCATCGAAGAGAATCTCAGCCAAAAAAGCAATGCAACATCCTTTTTTGGATGATCTTGACAAATCTCAATTTTGATTTCAAGCCATTATAAAGGAGTGTGTGAAGCTTTGTGAGGGAATCTCAAGTTTCTAATTTGAAGTTAACCTCTAAATGAGAACCTATGATGTAGACATTATAAGAGAATCTTTAATGTATGAGTGACATTGTAAAATATTTGTGAGAACAGAGTACCTAAGGCATTGTAATGAGATTTACTTGTAATGACATTTACTGAAATAATGAAATTTGGTGTAGGGGCACCAAGGTTATTGAGCAAATTTGGTTCATGGAAATATTTTAAGTTAGTTTTGTGTTATGAGTTTTGTCAATTGAATAAGGTCATAACACATCCAAAATTGATTTATAATGTAATAAGTCATGTTAGTTACAAAAAGAACAGTTAAGCATGATTAGAAATATGTAGAATCAGTTGTAAAGGCTATTTAAAGCCTCTTGAAGGCTATTTAAGTCAATATTTGAATTTGTAGCCTTTTGAAGGAAAATGTTTGAATATGGTTGTAAATGTACTATTAGTGAGATTGAGATTGTTAAGTTTCAGAGAGAAGCAGTAATTATGTTGATGAAATTTACTTTAGATGCAAGGATTCAAAGCACATCAACCATGTGGTACAAATGATTAAATCCTAAAGACGATATGTAGCAATGAAAGAGTCTGAAAATGAAGAGAGAGCTACACTGGTGACTTAGGAGAAACTTTAGTGATGCAGAGTCAAGGTGGAGAAGACTCAAACAAATCAGATTTTAGTAAATCAACAACCTTTGTTATTTCATTTGGCCATCTTGGAACAACTACTAACAAAAATGCTTCGAAATTGAACAATTTGGCTTAAATTTTAGAGAATTCCTCTCAAGGACCATCTCATCATCAATGTAGCATCTACTCAAACCCCCAACACCATTTCCAAGCCAAACATGCAAGGTTTCTTTGCAATTTCTTGGAGATCCTTCAAACTGCCCTACAAAAAGGCTACAAAATTAGCCCTATTTTACGAACAAACTGCTCTTTAAACTTCTTGTAACCCCACAAGCTCTTGGAAAGTCATCAAATAGGTCACAAAACTCCCAATTCCATAGGTTTTATAAAAAAACTCAACCTCTAGCCATAATTGATTAAAACCCTCAATTTTCTAACAAATACATAGGGTTTTTAGTATCTCACAACTCCAAGGCCTTCCAAACCTCACCAAAGCATCAAATTTTTTTTTTAGGGTCTACACACACATAATAAACCTTTAGCTAGCCTTTAGACTCAGTAGATCTCAAAAACATCACTTTGGTTCCTCCATTTCAAGCCAAAATTTGACATTCTCAACCTAAAACAACATCACCAGCACTCTAAATGCCTTACCATTATTAAAAGAGTTAAGGAAACTTGAAAAAAACACATTTTAAACCTTTTCTCTGAGTCACAATTCACCGCAGTAGGAGGAAGGGCTCCATCACAAAAATTAAAGTAAACTCAAACCTTGCTGGTCTGTATAGGCTGAATAAAGAAAAATGGATTTTCCTTTCACTAAAACAACCAAAGGTGTATCAAAACAGATTGAAATATAGGTTAATACCTGCCACCACAATGTTTCATGAATTTCTTTTCATAAGAGGTGTGTACTAGGCCCTACACAGACAAAAGAAACTGAAAACTCAGAAAAATGTTCAAATTCCACAGTTTTAGGCGTTGTAAAGAGCACCAATCTTCAAAAAAACTATTGATTGAACCCCCATTTAGGATTGAATAATGTTTTTAATAAATTTCAAATGAGAATCATCTCCCTTCAATGCCTATAACCACTTTTGAACCACCAAACCCTTATTAAGCCTACAAATACTAGTATTTATTATTTAAGAATGGTTTTGCTTACTAAGCTTTATCATGCAAATTTAATATTCTAAAGGCCTAGGACCACTTAGAGACCCTTATAACATGACTTGTAGACTCTTTCTCTACACTCCCACCTAATTTTTACATAATTTTCCTTTATGGCAATATCAACAATTATTTAATTCAAGAGTGCTTTTGCACATTTGTCCACCCTAACCTACTAATTCCCAAAGTACATAAAAGATTTGTCTATTAGACCTTATTCAAGACAAAAAGACTTCAACCTACTAACATTTACCAACTATCCTCCCAATTTACCATTAAACAATCACAAATTGAGGGTGAGGTGTGGGTGCTCCTGCACCATTCATCTTTCAAAAACAAATTCAATTAGGCTGGCAAACGTTTGGATCAAGCTAGCATTTGGTGGAAGAGGAAGAAAGATGACTAGAACTCTAGAGGCCCACCATACTAGATTTTGGTATTGAACCATGAGAGTAGAAGAGAGATATGATATCATGTATCAAAAAATTAAGCATGCATTATTCCAACGAACGGAAAAGGAGATGATTACTTTGCTTCATTTTCATTTGCATAAGCATATCAAGGCATGGGAACCAAGAAGACCAAGGATGTCTAGTTTTTATGTGGAGGTAATGGATGTGGTCCAAAATTTAGGAGGGTCAAGAAGTTCAATGTATGATCTTGATGAAATTAAGGAAGAACAACAAGAGAGGGATAGGAAAAATAAAATCAATACAGAGTTTCAAGGTTTTGTCAAGCGAGTAAGAGAGCTATGGGAGTAGCCTCATCTAAAAAATTTTAAAATAGAATTTGATATGTACCATTTAGAGAGCTTGGTTTTCATGGAGTTCCTTTCAAAGCCTCTTCTTTTATTATTCTTATGGTAAACTGATTGGTAGAGTTGGTGGAATTACCTTTCTTAGTACAGTAATCGCTATTAATGAGATTGAGATTGTGAACCTTGAGAGAGTAGGACTTGGGAAAAAGGAATTTGATATGGCTATTGCTTTCAAAGACTTCAAGCAGGATGTACTCTGCATTGATGCCATTCCTCAATCTTCACTTGATGGCATCAAGGAATGGATGAACTCCATGGTTATAAAGTATTATGAAAGCAAAATGAACTTCTACTAGCAGCCAATTTTGAAGACTATTACTAATGATTCAAAGCACATCAACCATGTGGTACAGATGATTAAATCCCAAAGATGATTTGTAGCAATGAAAGAGTTTGAAAAGGAAGAGAGAGCTATATTGGTGACTTAGGAGAAAGTTTAGATTTAAAAAAAAAAGCCAATTATGCTGGCAGATGTGTGGATCAGGCCAACATTTGGTGGAAGAGGAAGAAAGATTGGAACTTTGGAGGCCCACCATACTGGATTTCAATATTCAACCATGAGAGCAGAAGAGAGAGTTGATATCATGTATCAAAACATTAAGAATGCATTCTTCCAGCCAACGGAGAAGGAGCTGATTACTTTGCTTCATTTTCATTTGCATAACCATATCAAGGTGTGGGAACCAAGAAGACCAAGCATGTCAAGTTTTATGTGGAGGTAATGGATGTGGTCCAAACTTTAAGATGGGAAAGAAGGTCAATGTACGATTGTTAACCTTGAGAGAGTATTTATGTTGAGGAAATTTTCTTTAGATGCAAGGATTCAAAGCACATCAACCACGTGTGGTACAAATGATTAAATCCTAGAGACGATCTATATCAATGTTAGAGTCTGAAAAGGAAGATAGAGCAACATTGGTGACTCGGGAGAAACTTCAACTTTCAAAAACAAAGTCAATTAGGCTAGCAGACGTGTGGATCAGGCCAACATTTGGTGGAAGAGGAAGAAAGATGATTGGAACTCTGGAGGCCCACCATACTAGATTTTGGTATTCAACCATGAGAGTATATGAGAGAGCTGATATCATGTATCAAAACATTAAGCATGCATTTTTCTAGCCAGTGGAGAAGGAGATGATTACTTTGCTTCATTTTCATTTGCATAACCATATTAAGGCATGGGAACCAAGAAGACCCAGGATGCCGAGTTTTATGTGGAGGTAATGGATGTGGTCCAAACTTTAGGAGGGACAAGAAGTTCAATGTATGATTGGTGTAGGAGCACCATTCAGTAGGTTTTGTTCATCAAGGCAAATAAGGAGTAGAATATCATCAATTTAATAAAACCGGCCCGAACTTGTACATTTGAAGGTTTTGAGTCAATAAAAATGGATTTTTGACCCATTCCTCTTTTTGTAGCCTCTATAACTTGAGGAATGGGTTTGCACTAACATTATTAAGGTGTGGGAATGATGTGTTAGTGTTGGGGAGGTCTGAAAGTGAGATGGGTGTGAAACCCATGTGTGTAAAAGTGAGTTTTCTTTAAGAAAAATGGTGGTTTTGAAGAGTTAAATTGTGTTTTTGTGTAGGGAAGGATTACTTTATGATTGTTTGAGCTTGTGTAGGGTATCACAAACTTGTTTGAGTAATTTATAGGTTGTGGTTAGCTTTGGAAGTATCATTTTCAATAAACCCCTAGGGTTTAGGCTACAATAGAAGGTTTTGTGGTTTACCCATTGTACGGTGGTATAACTCAGATCTAATTGTGGATTTTGAAGTTTTGGAACCTTAGAATTGCTGCCCCAAGAGTTGGTAAGGTTTGGATAAGTTTAGAATATAGACCCTTTGTTCAACTGGATCGATCCCTTAAGGGTCCAAAGGGAAAAATGGCTGCAAACTTCAACATGAGGTTACTCGGACACCGCGATACTTAGAAAATTTTCATCTAATCTGATGGGATCATGTTTGGCCCCTCTACAATAACCTCTCTCAGTTTTCGTTATCTCAGAGTGGTTTTCCCGTGGTGTCTAGTTTTTAGTTGATGAAAAAAGTGTCAAATGAAAGTAGTGAAAAGTTGCAAAGTGGTGCAACTTTCGTTCTACAACTTGTATGACCAAATAGACTGTTCTAATGCATCCGAATAGGAATATTTACGTTAGGAATGGTCCTCTTTCACACCCAAACACACGGAATCACTCCGAACTATGTTCAACTAGATCGATCCCTTAAGGGTCTAAAGGGAAAAATGGCTGCAAACTTCAGCATGAGGTTACTCAGACACTGTGATGCTTAGAAACTTCTCATCTAATCCTATGGGATCACGTTGGGCCCTTTTACAATAACCTCTCTCGGTTTATGTTATCTCAGAGTGGTTTTCCCGTGGTGTCGAAGTTTTAGTTGATGAAAAAAGTGTCAAATGGAAGCAGTGGAAAGTTGCAAAGTGGTGCAACTTTCGTTCTGCAACTCGTGTGACCAAACAAACTATTCCAACGCATCCAAATAGGAATTTTTATGCTTTGAATGGTCCTCTTTTGCACCCAAACACGTGGAATCGCTCCGACCTACATTCAACCGGATCGATCCCTTAAGGGTCCAAAGGGAAAAATGGTTGCAAACCTCAACTTGAGGTTATTAGGACACCGTGATGCTTAGAAACTTCTCATCTAATCCCATGGGATCATGTTGGGACCCTCTACAATAACCTCTCTCAGTTTTTTTTATCTCAGAGTGGTTTTCCCGTGGTGTCCAGATTTCAGTTGATGGAAAAAGTGTCAAATGGAAGTAGTGAAAAGTTGCAAAGTGGTGAAACTTTCGTTTTCCAACTCGTGTCACCAAAGAGATTGTTCCAATGCATCAAAATAGGAATTTTTACACTAGGAATGGTCCTCTTTCACACCCAAACACGCAGAATCACTTCGAACTACGTTCAACCAGATCGATCCCTTAAGGGTCCAAAGGGAAAAATGGCTGCAAACTTCAGCATGAGGTTACTTAGACACCATGATGATTAGAAACTTATTGTTTGATCCTATGGGGTTGTGTTGGGACCCTCTACAATAACCTCTCTCGGTTTATGTTATCTTGGAGCGATTTTCCCGTGGTGTCAAAGTTTAAGTTGATGAAAAAAGTGTCAAATGGAAGCAGTGGAAAGTTGCAAAGTGGTGCAACTTTCATTCTGCAACTCGTGTGACAAAACAAACTATTCCAATGCGTATGAATAGGAATGTTTACACTAGGAATGGTCCTCTTTCACACCCAAACATGCAAAATCACTCTGAGCTATGTTCAACCGTATCGATCCCTTAAGGGTCCAAAGGGAAAAATGGCTACAAACTTCAGCATGAGGTTACTCAGACACCGTGATGCTTAGAAATTTCTTGTCTAATCCCATGGGATCGCATTGGGCCCCTCTACAATAACCTCTCTCGGTTTTTGTTATCTTGGAGTGGTTTTCCCGTGGTGTCTAGATTTCAGTTGATGGAAAAAATGTCAAATGGAAGCAGTGGAAAGTTGCAAAGTGGTGCAACTTTCATTCTACAACTCGTGTGACCAAAAAAATTGTTTCAACACATTCAAATAGGCATGTTCACGGTAGGAATGGTCCTCTTTCTCACCCAAACATGCGGAATCACTCTAAGCTACGTTCAACTGGATCGATCCCTTAAGGGTTTGAGTGTAGTATGTTGAAATAGGCCATTCCACCTATTGTTCAGGTTGTGTCTCAATGATATGGGCCTGATGTAAGTAGGATAGGGAATAGGAATAAGAAAATAGCATTAGTAAGGGCATTGGAAGAGATTACTAACACTGCCCTTGTTGAAAATTCAAAATTGAGGCCCCTTAAAAGCAAGGCTATAAGAGGTGAAAGGAAGAAATTGCTTGAAAATAAGTTAGAATAGGTTGGAAATAGGGTGAGATTGTGGAGTTTGATGTGTTCAAAAGGTCTGCAAGGATAGGGGAGGTCAAAAGTATGTTATGGCATGACATTCCCTAGTTGGGAAAAATAGGGGTTTTGAATGAAAAAGAGAGGTTTGAGGGAGTAAACGTGGGTAAAGTCAAGGGGCAACATAATTTGGTGGTAAATTAAGTTTGTGCAGGAAAAATGAAGAGTGTTGGAATAGGTTTTGAGTTTTAGGTTTGGGGGTTCGGTTCGCCAGTTTGGCCAAAATTTTTTGGAGGGGGGTTCAATTCGTTTTGGGTTCGTTGGTACAAATAACATGTAAAAAAAATATATATATATATCTATGCAACCTAGAAGCATGAATTAGGATTAGAATATCACATATCATCATATAAACAACAAAACCACCATAAACTTGAATGCCATTTAAAACAACAAAATTGGAAAAAAAAAAGTGTTTATAACCTGCAAAAAAATGTGAATAAAATCACACTGATTTTCGGGTGAAAAAAACTATTAGACCATAGTTTTTTTCTTACTATTATTAACGATAGATTTTTCCAAAGCATCCATATATCTTATTCGAGTACATTTTTAGGCTTTTAGCCATAGTAGCAAGGCAGTGAATTGTTTGATAAAATGCTTTGGTAGACATGTATGGAAAATGTGGTAGCATAGACAAGGCAGCAATTTGTTTAAAAATGCCTCAAAGAAATGTGGTCTCTTGGTGATGGAATGGCATGATGAATTCATGACAAAAAATTTCTATGGATTGTCATGGCATTCCACCACCATTGAGACCATTTCTGAAACTGTCGATAGTTGCTGCTGCTTGTCTATGTAATATAATATTATCTTTGATAGATTTTTTTCCAAGCATCCATATCTTGAAAGTACATTTTTGGGCTTTTTTAGCCATAAAGTAGCTTAAAAGCGTTGGTGTGCTGATAAAATGCTTTGGTAGTATGGAGAAATGGTAGCATAGACAAGACCTTGGAGACTATTTAAAATGCCTCAAAGAAATGTGGTCTCATGGTGATGGAATGGCATGATAGATTCCATGAGCAAAAAAATTCTATGGATTGTCATGGCATTTGCACATTAGAACCATTTCTTTGATGCTTTTATTCCAAGCAGGTTGCTGCCTTGTCTGTATATGCTATTATTATGCTTTGATAGATTTTCAAAATCATAAAAGCTGTTTAGAAAGCACTTATTTTGGGATTTTCCCAGCCATAGCAACAGAGTATTTGTTTGTCATCTTTGGTAAACAAGTATGAAAAATGTCGTAGCATAGACAATGCAGTGAACTATTTGAAAAAAATGCCTCAAAGAAATGTGGTCTCATGGTGATGGAATGCCATGACGAATGCCATGAAAAACAAATTGCTATGGACTTTCATGGTACCACCACAGGACATTTAGAGCTTTGTATCAAAAGCTGGGTTAAGTTGCCCTTCAATACATCTTCTCTTCTTCCTTGTCTTTGATAGATTTACTTGACATCCATAGCTTGTTTAGAAACACCTATTTTAGGCTTTAGCTACAGCAGCAAGGAGGTATTCTTGATACAGGTCTTTGCTAAACCGCATTATGAAAAATGTGGTAGCACAAGACAAGGTAACAAAATTTGTTTGAAAATGCCTCAAAGAAATGTGGATCTCATGATGATGGAATGACATGAAAAGTGAACCATGATGAAAATTGCTATGGATTGTCATGCGATTTCCACCATAATGAGACCACATTTGTTGAGCTTTCTTCAAGCAGGTTAAGCTACTATTATGATATTATGCTTTGATAGATTTTTCCAAGCATCACCAAGCTTTGTTTTAGGAAGCACCTATTTTAGGCTTTTTATGCTAGCAACAAGGAGGTGACTGTTTGATAAAATGCTTTGAAGTAAACACATATGAAAAATGTGGCATAGACAAGACGTGGCCTTGAAAAGCCCTCAAAAGAAATGTGGTCTCATGGTGATGGAATGGCATGGCGAATGCCATGACAAAGCAAGTGCTATAGTTTTCATGGCATTCCACCATTGAGATTATATTTATTTAGAACTTTTCACTGGATTCACTACCTTGTCTATGCTATTTCTTATTATTATGCTTTGATAGATTTTTTCCAAGCATCCATAGCTTGTTTGGAAGTACCTATTTTAGGATTTTATCCATAGCAGCAAGGAGGTTAACTATTTGATAAAATGCTTTGGTAAACATGTATGAAAAATGTGGTAGCATAGACAAGGCAACAAACTGTTTGAAAAAATGCCTCAAAGAAATGTGGTCTCATGGTGATGGAATGACATGATGAATGCCATGACAAGAAAATTGCTATGGATTTTCATGGCATTCCACCACCATTGAGACCACATTTCTTTGATGCTTTTATTCAAACAATTTGTTATTATATCTATTCTTATTATGCTTTGATAGATTTTTTCCAAGCATCCATAGCTTATTTTGAAGCACCTATTTTAGGCTTTTAGCCATAGCAACAAGGAGGTGAACTGTTTGATAAAATGCTTTGGTAAACATGTATGAAAAATGTGGTAGCATAGACAAGGCAACAAATTGTTTGAAAAAATGCCTCAAAGAAATGTGGTCTCATGTTGATGGAATGCCATGACAATCCATAGCTTGTTTGAAAGCACCTGTTTTAGGATTTTAGCCATGGCAGCAAGGAAATGAACTATTTGATAAAATGCTTTGATAGACATGTATGAATTTTTTTTTAGCATAGACAAGGCAGTGAACTCTTTGAAAAAATGCCTCAAAGAAATGAGGTCTCATGGTGATGGAATGCCATGACAATTAAATGCTTTTAATTGTCATGGCATTCCATATGGTCCTCTTCTTGCATCTATATTATTAACCTATTATGCTTTTGATAGATTTTTTGGAAGCATCCATGGTTGTTCGAAAGCACTTGTTTTAGGCTTTCAGCCATAGCAACAAGGCAATGAACTATTTGAAAAAATGCTTTGGTAGACATGTATCAAAAATGTGGTAGTATAGACAAGGCAGTGAATTGTTTGAAAAAATGCCTCAAAGAAATGTGGTCTCATAGAATGCCATGACAAGCAAATGAAATTGGGAGCTGCTGCTAGTTATTAGTTATGCAATTTGAAGTAATTGCATAACTGCTTAGCTTGAATTTGTAAAAATTATATTGTAATTGAAATTTTGTCATCTATCAACATCTAGTTATTAGTTATGCAATGTGAAGCAATGCTTTGAGTTTGAAATATGTGCAATGCAATGTAATCAACGATATGAATATAAACTACCAAAATCTATTTTTTACAATTTATTAGTTAAGCTCTTTATATTATTTGCTCTGTATATCTCTATGCTATGGAAATGCCTTTAATTTTTTTTTAATTTTTTTTTATCTCTTCTTCTACTTTTTTTTACCTTTTTTTTTAAATCTGATTTTTTTTCCAATTTTTTCTTGACTTTTTCCCGATTTTTTCAAAAAATATTATACTTTTGGTTTGTCAAATTTTTCCCCAAAATATTTTTGCTGCTATGGTATAAACACATATCTTTTTGTAATATCAAGGATAATTTTTGAAACTTTCATGCATTGCTAATCTAAAAGGAAAAGTCTTTTGCCTAATCTGTATGCAGCCATGCTTTTGACATTGTCAAAAAGAGCAAATATGGACACCATCGATAAAAAAGATTTGTATTAACCAAATAGCCATGTACACATACATCAATATATGTCGATATAAATATAAAATATAGTTACAAAATAGCCATACAGGCTTACACTCAAATGCCATATAGGCATACAATGTCAAATATATCCAATACAAGATATGTACAAAATTGCCATGTCTAGGTATACAACAAAGGGCTCTGGAATAAAAAATTCATTTCTCTCCATGCTCTGGAAATAAATTCTTTCCCTTTGTTTGGCGATCTGATGGCGATAAGTCTGTCATTCATTTATGCTGTGCTCAAGGAGTGCTCCTGCTACTCCTCCTACAGTTTAGCTCTTGGTGAAGTTTTAACTGTTACAATAAGAAGTAAATACATTAATATATAGAAATTGCATTATAAGAAATTATATATTTAACAAAATAATTACTTACGGCCATCTCATGATCACTCTCCATGATGGAAATATTTGCATGATGATGCTCAGGTGTGCTCAAGCCCTGTATAAACCATCCAAATAGGAATTAAACTGTGAATCAATAATGGTTTGATTTTTCACTAGAACTAACATCTATAACAACAAATGTAAATTGAAATTTAGTAATTTTCCTCATACCTCCTCTATCAGAGCCATGGAGGATTGTATAGCGGATGAAACAATGATATCCATTGCCCTTGTAACATTTGGAGGTGTTCCCACAACCAACATTTGAAAATAAAACAACAAATTATTCAATCACAAAAAAGTTACAATAGTGAGATCCACGTCATGACTTATAATGTATGAGATCTAATGAAAAAAAAATTGAGTACAAGTATTAAACTATATATTCCTGGTAGGCCTTGGTAGTTTGATAGGAAGACCAAGCATGATGGGGAGAAGAACCCATACTCCATTATGAAGGATGGAAAGACTTACAACATTTCACCTCTCCTAGAAGAAGACAATGTAAAGCATGAAGGGCCTAGTGTTTTGATGGTGGGTGAGAAGGAGTTCATGAAGACCTTGAATGAAGGAGGAAGGGGATTCTTCTTGATTATGAAGCCAAAAAGTGAAGCAGATCTACCCACAAAGAAGAAGGAAGATGCACCAAAGGAAGTCCAAGAGTTGTTGGAATGGTACAAGGACATAATGGTGAATGAATTACCTAGTTCCCTACCTCACATTAGGGATATAAGCCACCATATTGATCTAATTCCAGGGGCTACATTGCCAAATAAGGCTACATACAAGATGACACTTGCTCAAAATAAGGAGATTGCAAGAAAAGTGCAAGAGTGGATGGATAAAGAGCTAGTGAGGAAGAGTTTGAGCCCATGTTCTGTTCCTACTATCCTGGCACCAAGGAAGGATGGGAATTGAATGCTTTGCACTGATTCAAGAGCCATTAATAGGATCACAATCAGATATAGGTTCCCGATGCCAAGAAGGGAGGACCTCATGGATTGTCTATCAGGAGCATCTTACTCTTCCAAGATTGATCTAAAGAGCGAGTACCATTAGATAAGGATCAGAGAGGGGGATGAATGGAAGACAATTTTTAAGACTAATGAAGGGCTCTATGATTGGTTGGTGATGCCCTTTGGGTTATCAAATGCCCCTAGTACATTTATGTGCCTTATGAATGAGGTATTGAGACCTTTCATTGGAAAGTTTGTTGTAGTTTATTTAGATGACATCCTTGTGTTTAGCAGGTCTAAAGAAGAACATTTGAAGCACCTTGACATGGTACTAAAGAGGCTAAAAGAGGAGAAGCTATTGATCAAAATGGAAAAGTGTGAATTTATGAAGGAAGAACTAGTCTACCTTGGTTTTGTCATCTCCAAGGGAAGTTTGAAGATGGATCCTTCAAAGGTGGATGCTATTCTTACTTGGCCAACACCAAAATCCATTGGGGATGTGAAAAGCTTCCATGGACTTGCAAGCTTTTATAGAAAGTTCATCAAGAACTTTAGCCAAATTTGTGCACCAATCTTGGACACCATTAAAGGAGGTAACAAAGGTAAGTTTTCTTGGACCAATGAGGGTGATAAAGGGTTTGAATATATGAAAATGAGAGTAGCACAATAGCCTATACTTGTGCTCCCTGATTTTGATAAAGTTTTACCATTTAGTGTGATGCTAGAAATCAAGCAATAGGGGCTATTTTGAGCCAAGAAGGCAGACCGGTTGCATTTTACAGTGAGAGGCTGAATGAAGCAAAGAGGAAGTATTCTTCCTATGATTTGGAATTGTATTCTATGGTCAAAAAGTGGAGGCACTACTTGTTACCTAAATAATTTGTTGTTTATACTAATAATCATGCCTTGAGTTTTTTGAATGCACAGGACAAACTTAGTCATAGGCACATGAAGTGGGTAGAGTCTTTGCAAGCCTATACTTTCACAATAAAGAATAAGAAGGGCCAAGCAAATAAGGTGGCAGATGCTCTTAGTAGAAGGGCACTTGTAGTGCAAGAGATCCAACTCCAAAGCATGGGGGTTGAAGCATTGAAGGATATGTATCATGAAGATTCAGATTTCAAGGAGGTATACAATGTTTGTGAGCAGCATTTGAATTCTTTACATGGTGAATTCTCTGACTTTTTATTGTAGAATGGTTTTCTCTTCAAAGGAAGCCAATTGTGTGTGTGTAAATTCTCAATGAGGGAGAATATCATAAAGGAGAAACACAGTGGGAGTCTTTGAGGTCACTTTGGCCTTGACAAGACCTTAGAACAAGTTAGGAGATTTTACTATTGGCCAAAGTTGCAGGTGGATGTGAGAATGTATGTGGAAGGCTGCACAATATGTCAAAGGGCAAACGGAACTTCATCAAATGAAGGACTCTATCAGCCACTGCCCATTCCCAATAGGCCTTGAGAGTGTGTAAGTATCGACTTTGTCTTGGGGTTGCCTAGAACCCAAAAAGGTTTTGATAGTATCTTTGTGGTAGTTGATAGATTTAGTAAGATGGCACATTTTCTTCCTTGCAAATGCACCAATGATGCATCTCATATAGCAGGTCTCTTCTTTAAGGAGTTTGTTAGGATACATGGATTGCCTTTAAGCATTGTTTCTGACAGGGATTCTAAATTCATTGGTCACTTTTGGAGGACCTTGTGGAAGAAACTCAAGGCAAAAATCTATCCTTTAGTTCAACATACCATCCACAAATGGATGGAAAAACTGAAGTGGTGAATAGATCATTGGGAAACCTCTTAAGATGCCTTACCAAGGAGCATGGACAAGCTTGGGATCTGATTTTACCTTAGGCTGAATTTGCATATAATGACTCCATGAATAGGAGCATTGGTAGAAGCCCTTTTGAGGTAGTTTATTGCATGCACCCTAGAGCGGTCTATGAACTAAGAGATATACAAGAAGTTGCTAGGAGAAGTGCTCAAGGTGAGGAATTTGCTATTACAATAAGGGATATTCATCAACAAGTGAAGGAAACCCTTCAAAAGAATGTTGAGAAGTATAAGGAAAAGGCATATTTAAAGAAGAGGAATGTCCAATTCAAGGTTGGAGACTTGGTGATGGAACACTTGAAGAAGGAGAGACTTCCAAAAGGAAAGTATACCAAACTCATGATGAAGAAGATAGGACCTTGCAAGGTGGTCTACAAGTTTGGCCAAAATGCTTATGAAATAGAGCTACCTCTTGGGGTGTAAATCTCTCCTATCTTCAACATTCCTGACTTGTATCCTTTTAAAGCTTCCATGATATGATTGAGTGCTTGGTTACTATCAAACTAATGATATGATTGATGTTACTAAATTTGGTTAAGGTGTATAAGACAGGTTTGGTGACTTTTATGGTTGGATGGGTGACTATTATGAAGCCTTTTGAGCAAATTGGTGATTAAACACAAGATGATAATCAAGATTCTGTTGTAGCAAGAGTTTGTAACCTATAAATATACTGTTGCAGTCAAAATATGGTGAGTACAGTGCTTGATAATGGATTGATAACAATGAGGTATGGTTTAGTTGATTTGTTGCCTTGGTGAATAAATGAAAGGATGAATTGTTCAAGTGTCAATAATCAAGTTTATGTTGTCTTTATGGTGGTTGAGAATGATGTGAATCTAATTGATTAAGTCAAAGTTTTCTTTAATATGGTTTTTTCTTTGAATGAGTCAATTGGAATACTGATTAGTAGAATGATGAATGATGGCCTATGGAATGGCTAAGAGAATTTGAGTGGATTTTGGTTGAATGAAAAGTAGATTTCTGATGAAATTATATTTGATCTTCTCCTGATTCTATTTGGGATTGAAATCCATTGAAGAAATGATGTTGATGGTGTTTGTTGGATGCTCTGCATCAGATGTACCCTGATGATTGAGTGTTTTGATATGATGCTCTACATCACTAACTGCCTTGTCTATGCTATTGCTTACTATTATGGTTTCATAGATTTTTTCCAAGCATCCATAGTTTGTCGCGGTGGTGCACCTTTGCAAGCACATGCCTCCATGTCAAGTAATTGCATCATGCTGCTTATGTTGACTTTCTAAACAACTATATTGTACAGTTGAAATTTTGTCATCTATCAACATCTAATTATTAGTTATGGAATTTGAAGTAATGATTTGAGTTTGAATGATGTGTAATGCAACATAACCAACAATATGAATATAAACTACACAAATCTATTAAGTAGAATTCATTAGTTAAGTTCTCTTTATTCTATTACCTCCGTGTACATTTAAGTGAATGCATTGGCACTAGGAGGTGTTTGCTTGAAACCGCCAATATTAGCCTATTCAACATCCAAAATCACATGTATTAAAATACCATTCGTAAAACAATGCTATTAACATGTAATAAATTTATAATTGTTTACTAGTTACATACCCCACCAATAGGTGTACTGCAAAAATAAGTAGGTGGAGGACCGGTGTATCCAGTATCAACACTGTGACTCTGCAATTTTATTAAAATAATAAAAGTAAATTAGTTAATCATGCATTTCAGAATCAAAATTTAATAAATTAAATTCAATGAACATGTTGACTTTTACCCAACTATGAATGCCATATGCACGATGCAAAATGTCAGCCATCCTCTCCATCCCTGTACCAGCATACAGATCATGTGTAGTAGCATACGGATCCTATGTAGTAGCATACAGATCCTGCATAGCAGAATACAAATCTTGCGTAGCAGCCTCTTGAGTGCCAGTGGGGTCATATGAACAAGTCGCCCCACAAGCTTGACACACATGGGTTCGAAGGCCACCATCCGAAGACTCCCTTGGATGGTGCTGTACAATAGGGCTAGTATGATGGATGACACTCCAGGTCAAAGTGTTGTTCGCCTACAATGTCTCTACGTCAGCACTCTCCTTCACAATGACAGGCATAACAATGCGCTCACAAGGCGGCCTAGTGAGAGTTCATCGCCCTTGCCGCGTAGGATCCGACTGTGCACTAGGCCTATCCTAAGCCAACCCCCCACCTCTCCCCTAGAACTGCCTCATATCAAAATAATTTTGGATTTAGTTCAATATGAACTCATTGTATAGTTTCTTAAGAAAATATTGGGGGAATTCACAATTATTGCATGGTGGGTAATCAAAGACCAAGTACCACCTATCATAAAAATGGTTCCTAATCTCTTGGTGGTGGCACCAATGAATAGGAAACCTCTTCGCATTGAGGCTAAGATTTTGATTTGTTCTAGGGTCAGTGAATAGAGAGCACAAATCACCTTTAGTAATTTTTAAATCTTTTGCTTGTTTATATGATAATTTATCTGCATAATATGCCCTAGCTGCCTACCTCCTATCTTGCCATCCCATTATTTGTTGGGTTATTGAATCTACATTTTTCAACATCTCTTTCATTGAATTTGCTAGTGTCATTCTTTTTGCGGTTGAAGCATTTGGATCACTCAACCTATTGATAAGATCCTCAATTTATTTTTTGTTGTTTTCAATTTCACTCCTCAAATTTTGTTGAGTGCTAGAGGGTGTTGAGTGATTGGTGGAGGAGGTTGATTTTGTTGAGGAGGATTTTTTTGAGGAGAATTTGCATGTTCTTCTTATTAAGTATTTTCAGGATTATTTGCATCTCCTACAAATTAAAAAAAATAAAATAAAATCTAACCTAAAACAAACAAAATCAACTTGAAACTAAGAAATTCAAAACAAATAACAAACAATACTTACCTCCTGCACCTCTTCGTCGTCGTGGTGCCATCTTTGCAAATGAAAAGAAACTATTGTTGATGAATTTTGAAGAATGCCTCCTCCTAGAACGCGAGTGTGAAAATGAGGGTTTTTGGCTATGGGCAGAGCAAAAAAACATAAAAGAGAAAATGAATAGCTTTCACTTTTTTTTTTTGCTTTTAAAATGAAATAACATGAGCGTGTTATACCGCGCTCGCATTATGTCATTTCCAATACTTTTTTGAAGTTGGCCACAAAAGTGTAACCCAACTTCATGCACCCGCCCTAATAACCTATTGACATTTTTATGCCAAGTTTCCTAACTCTATTTTTTTGAACTTTCATTGCCACTTAAGGGCCTAGTTTGGACCCCCATAATCTTGCATTGACCCTATAATTTGGAGGTAAGGGTTTGGTTGTGTCCATAGGTTTGATCAGAGGTAAATAAATTAGTTTCTTATTTAAAAGTTGCAACATAACTAAATGGAGGGAATCAATTAATGGTGCAAATTGCCTATCCCTAGGTCGATATTGGTATGGTGTTGAGATTATGGTAACAACTTGAGGTTTGAAATGTTTATTTGGGATTGATTTATCCTTAAAAAGTTATTTTTTGGCTTCTTAAATAGTTGATAATTATTTTGACGCGTGAGCTCAAATTTGAAGGGAAATCTTGGTCATCTTAGAAAGAAACATCCAAGATCAGTAGTGCCTTCGATAGCTTTTAATTTCTCAAATTTCCTCAAAGACACATACTACTATGCCACAAAGCGAAATTGGACCTAGTTCATTTCCCACATTAATCGTTCTGAGAAAAGATAATGCTAATTAAACAAGTTCTAAACAATATGCACAGATAGATTCAATTTTTAGAATCAACCAATATGAAAGACAAAAGATATGGACACAAATATTTACGTGGGGAAAACCATTACGGGTAAAAAACCCCACACTCCAAAAGCCCAAAGATCAATTATATTATTTAGCAACAAGCATACAAGTTACAATACAATATTTGGCTCACGACCTTTACAAGAGATTTACATCTTGTTCCATTCTAGAGAGAATCTGGCAGCATATCCATGTTCTACCTCACAGTCGATTAACATATTGATCAAAACAATCCTCACATTGTTACAATGCTATTACATCATACAACGCAAATTAACTTCTAACCAACCCACTCTCTCTCGGCCAGCCAAGCCAACCACCCCACAATGGCATTCACATTCTGCTCTTTTTATCCAACGGTTCTAGGTTGACTAGGAAAACAAACCGATTCCTAATTGTCAATAGGTTCCATCTAATCATCATTTTCCCATTTTCCACCTCATCATCCATCAGGTCCCACCGAGACATTCTACACAGGTCACCAAGTCAGGCATCATCATATCAAGGAGACATGTTCCAATGTCCCAGCGACACCACTGAGTCACACCGACATACCGTACACCACATACACCATCAACCTATTAGAGGGACAATCACAAAGGTTCTACCAATACCAACATTTCCTACCAATGAACCACTCGATCGTTCCATCAGTCAGACAAGCTTCAGTGTCCCATCGAAGACACAACATCCCACCGATGAGGATCCAATGTTATGTATTGGATTGTCGATGTGACAACTCATAGACACCCACCAACAATGTCATCTCCCATCGACAAGTCTTTACTGATATACAAGTCTTTGCTCCATTGGACCATCAAGGAGACTCAAGACAAAATCCCACTGATGACATGAAGTCCTACCGACGAGTGACTAAGGCAAGACATCGGGCTTTTGTAGAGACCACTTTTAAAGTCCTACCAATGAACTAACATCCCACTGATGAAGCCTACGGTCAGTATGTTGGAGGTTTCAAAAACCTAACAAACCGTGACATGAGGTTCTAGAGTTTCAACTTCTCGCGACCTTGTGACATCACCACAACCCATCAGTTTATCGGGGAGACTCAAAATAGATTCCCACTGACCGCTATGAGTCTCGGTGACAACACCCTTCATCGGGCTATTAATAAGACTAGTGACTTTGTCCTGACAATATCCAATTGTCACAGCAGCAATGCAAATACCCGAACATCAGTACATTTGAGGCAACATTTCTCAACATTCTCCCACTTTATGAAGAACATACTACCTATCAATTAATGCATGAAATCTCTAAATCACCCAGGACACCTGAAACAACATCTATAATGTCTACCATGTTAGGTAGCAGTTCTAGCCATCCTCTAAAGGAAAAGAACATGCCATGGTGTATATGCACCAATCTAATCTGAGACATCAAAAATAGAATGAATGGACGACAAAGGATTCAACAAATTTCCACCACTCCATTATGCTCAACAAGGCATACAAAAGCACAAACAATATCAACTTCAAAGCCCAAACCAGAACACAACCATGAAGTCACCCTCTAGAAATAAGATAGAACACTAGCTACAACAACAACCAGAAAACTAACTGCTCCCATTCAACTAATTACCCCATGTGACTGAAAATAGCACACACAACAAGTGCTAATCTATCTAATCACACATACCTCCAAGGTATCTTTATTAGTAAAATCATGTTAGCAACACAACCAACCCATCAACCACAAATATAAGCTCCATGTACAAACTAGTCAAAGAAGACCAAACACATCTAGGAACTCCCACTACATGGGTAATGCCAAATATAAAAGAACAAGGCATAACAAGTCTACCAATTGCATAACGTAGAGAGTGTAAACATGTAGTTTCAAGGAACTATCCGTAGTGATATAAAAAACCTCTAAATGCAACTCTCACAACAAGTCTTCACAGCTCTCCCAACTTCTCCACACCTAGCAAAAGAAAAAGATTAATAACCTCCATGTCATCACCCAAGAACATGAGTGAAAACACATGACTACAAGCTAGTGATCCCTACAGCTTCGACCAAACCTCAAACCAATATAATGTGAAACCAAAGATCCAGGAAGACAACAAAGACCAAAGAGAGCACCTCTACACATCATGAACCTGTAGAAAATCCTCCTACATACACCTCTAAATGCCAACTATGTCAAGTATGATCTCCTTCAACACCCCAAGAGAAAATCCTTAACAAAACCCAACCATTCAATCTACAAGATCAAACACAACACATATATCATGTAATCAACATGAATGTAAGCCTCTCAAAGAAGATCAATTGTACTCCATTTCCAATTTTAGGAAATACACCCAAATGCATCTCCTAAACTCAGCATCAATGAATGTAATCACAATGCATAAGGAGATAACCATGCTATCCATCTCTCATAATGAATCCTTCATAATTATTGAATAGTAGTTCAAGATCCATATCCATGAAAGAAAGCATAAAACACCTAAGAGAAACAATGGGCAATACCTCTCAAGTGACAAACTGCCAAGTAGACAAAGAGTGGGGAATGAGAATGCTTCTCCAGCGTAACCAAGTCATCATGACTTCTCCAAGAGAAATATCCTCATTGGTCTCTATTGAACTCATGTCCAACCAAGGTGTAGGCTCCTCAGACTTTCTAATGAAATCTCACCAAGAGTAACCATCAACAACATTTCTCTCATCTGAAGAGAATTACAACCTCACCTTATTCTTCATGTATCCATGAGCCCTGTAAATAATTATTTCATACTAAAATCCAATTTGCATCACTACATTATCATTATGTTCTCAAGCATATGACCAATGGACCCAAAACATAGAGAATCTCGAGACCACTATCAAAGCTCCAAACATTTGAACCAATAACTTATCATGACATCATGATCTTACCATCCTCCTTAGGAGATACCACTCTCCAAGTGACCTTACCATGGTCTCAAGAGCAATGCCTCATGCCAAAACTCTAATGCACAAGCAAGAGTATAACATGACATGAAAAAACTCTAAACCAACATCATCTGTCAAGCACCACCAACACCTTAGCCAAAGACTCCAAAGAGCCTCCATGGTTTCAAGATGTTACACATCCTCAAATAGCATCCATTCAAATGTGAAAGAACCCTTCTACAACAACAAGTTCTAAGAGTCCCTCCTAGTAACATCTACAATAGTAAAGAAGATCATTCACCACCAAGTGATGAATCCATAGTCACTGGGTATTTACAGGATCATCCTGGAAAAAATAGGGCCTTAAGTGGCAAAAAATTCAGAAAAATTAGAGTTAGGAAACTTGACGTAAAAATTTCAATAAGTTATCTATATTATTTCAAAAATATGTAAGAATGGAATTTGTAGAAAATTGAATTTAGTTTCTAAACTACTAGGTTTTTTAAATCTATTTGGTGAAAATTTGAAATTTCAATGCAGTAGTACTTAAATTTCCTAACCAACAATAAAATGATAATATTTTTTTATAAGATTTTAGATATAAGTAGATGACTCATTTTCCGATGTGATGCATATTTTTTTGTATTTTTTTTTCAAGTAAATAATTAATTATGAATTTTTTATTACAACTTTTAAAAAATATAAAAACTTGTATGTCTGACCACCTTAACTTGGTCAAAACTTCATGAAATTCATTTTTTTTTTAAATACTATAGTATGTGAAGCATAGAATGTGACACATGTTTTGGATTCAAAAGTTGTGATATCATTTGAAAGCTATAGATTTTTTTCAATTAGCCTATCAATTAGGACTTCATTCATAATTTAAATAGAAAATGAATAATAATTATTTATTAAATTCAAAGTAAAGCATAATTTATATTGGTGGAAAGCCGAGAATCTCCTTTAAAAACCCTTTTCGTTTCATCAATTTTGGGTAAAAAAAAGTCATCAACCACATGGGCCATCATATCACTTACATATTGCCAATTTTTGGCCCATCATGATCCTGCACATACCCCACTGCTAAAGCTCCCACTAAATTGTGACACCTAACCTCTCCAAGCATCATGACCAAACATCTGCTAATTTGAAAAACCTCTAGGTCCACTCAAAAACATGTCCATTTGACAACAATACCAAGCAAAATCAAGATCTCCAAACGAAGCAGATAAAACCATCACTGTCAAAAGGAAACACAAACTAGTGTACCCAAGCTATCCACGACATCATGATACACATGCTATAGGTCCCCATAGCTAAATATTCAGGTACTCTACATCATCCATCCTATCATCCCAAAGCAACCACACCAATGCACAAGTGACCACAAAAAAGGTCAGCTAACAGATCTGCACCATCACAGAATCAAACCTCGTGGATATTGATTGTCCACTTCTGAGTTGTCCCACAACAAACATGTAGGTAAAGACAACCCACAACATTGCTCAACCCATAGCTTCAATCAATGAAACATGCAAAGCCATCATTGCACTAGAAACTATAAAACTAAGATCTCAAGGAGAATAACAAAGTAGACAACTTGACTAAAAAACTAGATCAAGTTCAAATCTGATTTGCCAATCATGTCCACAATGAGCACCATATTCAAGGGAATCCATTAAGCACCACCATAGAAAATTCAAGGGACTATAGAATAACCAACATTCTCATGCAGAGAAGAAACCTAATCTCCTCTCACCATGCATGAAGCATGCATGCATAACTACAACTATCTCATCTAGTAACACCCAACAAGCCAGGGTATAGAAATTAGTTTACTGGTAGCTCCACAAAAATGCAAGTTTTTCTTGACCATATAAAAACCTACAAAATCATTGTGTTTATAAAACACCCATGCAGACCCATATCCACTTCAAATTTGCATGACTCAAAAGTCTGAAACATAAACACCATAGCGGTTAAACCAAAAAATGGATTATCATGAATGAGCATCACCATATATGTTTTTAAGAAAACTTAAAAAAACTCTTGGACCCAAAGGTACGAGTTTGAACCATGTAGGTACAAAAAATCCTTAAAAGGAATAAGTAGTACAGGAACTCCAAGACCATTCTAGACCAATTCCATAACTACCAACATGCACATGCATACAAGAGAGCCACACTATTTAGAGGTTTTCAGACCACCCAAAGATCAACTTCATAGCCTTCATGCAATCAGGGTAACAAAGAACTTCTTCAATACTAGGAAAAAGCTCCCAACACAAGCAAAATAATCCATGACTGAATAACAACCCAAGCTTCTCCATATCGTCAAGGATCCGGTCACATAGACACCTAGTATGAATAATTTTGTTGCAACATAACCACAAGCATAAACTCACACCCCTTGCATTAGGATTATTTTGCCACCAACTCATGGGCATCAAGTCATATGATTTCAATATGACCAACTAATGTTTCTCCATCTTCCCCATCCTTCATATTGTGTTTTTTCTCTTGAAAACAAAGGAACAAAGACTACTACTCACCAAAGGATCAATCATCAACCGACTCCCTCATATCTCCTCAAGCTTGTCAGACAAAGAAATCTTCATAGAAGGAATCCATAGAACCAGGAACACCAGGAGTTCTTACATGCAACCACATGCAAGCCACATGCGATTCCATGTGACTACATGCAACAAACATGCAAGTACATGCAACTCACAAACCTGCACATGCAAGAAAAAGAAAATCCCAGAAGAAGGCTCTAATACTACTTGTTGGGAAATCACGGTCATCTCAGAAAGAAACATCCAAGATCAGTAGTTCCTTGGGTAGATTTTAATTTCTTAGATTTCCTAAAAGAAACATACTACTATGCCACAAAGTGGAATCATACATAGTTTATTTCCCACATTAATCCTTATGAGTAAAGCTAGTGCTAATTAAACCAGTTCAAAACAACATGCACATATAGATTCAATTTACAAAATCAACCAATATGAAAGAAAAAATATATGGACACATAGATTTACATGGGGAAAAAATTTATGTGTAAAAAACCCCACACTCCAAAAGCCTAGAGATCAATTGTATTATTTAGAAAAAAGCATACAAGTTACAATACAATATCTAGCTCACGACCTTTAGAGGAGATTTACATCTTGTTCCATTCTAGAGAGAATCTGGCAGCATATCCCTACTCTACCTCACTATTGAATCATGGATTGATAAAAAAATCCTCGCATTGTTACAATGCTATTACAACATACAATGTAGATTAACTTCAAACCAACCCACTCTCTCCTAGCTAGCCTCTTACCTAGCCAAGCTGGCAACCACACAATAGAATTCACATTCTACTCTTTTTATCCAATGATTCTAGGATGACCAGGAAAACCAATCGATTCCCAATTGTCAATAGGTTCTATCCAATCATCGTTTTCCACCTCAACATCCATCGGGTCCCACTGAGACATTCTACACAAGCCACCGAGTCAACCATCGTCATATCGACGAGACATGTTCCAATGTCCCGGCGACACCACTGAGTCACACTGACGTACCATACATCATGTACACCATCGGCCTATTAGAGGGACACTCAAAAAGGTTCCACCAATACCAATATTTCCTACCGATGAACCAATCCATCATTTCATTGGTGGGACAAGCTTCAATGTCTCATTGAAGACAAAACTTCCCACTGATGAGGATCCAATGCTATGTATTAGGTTGTCGATGTGACAACTCATAGACTCCCATCAACGATGTCATCTCCCACCGACAAGTCTTTACCGCCATACAATCTTTGCTCCATTGAACCATTGGGGAAACTCAAGAAAAAGTCCCACTGACAACACGAAGTCCTACAAATGAGTGACTAAGGCAAGACATCAGGCTATCATGAAGACCAACTTCAGAACTTCCTGTTGATGAAGTAATGTCCCATCGATGAAGTCTATGGTCGGTATGTCAAAGGTTTTAAAAACCTCACAACTCATGACATGAGGTTCTAGAGTTTCAACTTCTTGTGACCTTGTGACATCGCCAAAAACCCATCAATCTATCAGGGAGACTCAAAACAAAGTCCCACCAACCACTACAAGTCTCGCCGACAACACCCTTCATCAGGCTATCAATAAGACTGGTGAATCTATCCCGATGATATCCAGCTATCATAGAGAAAATGCAGAGACCCAAACATTAGTACATTTGAGACACCATTTCTCAACAGGATTTCTCAGTATGTTTGGATGAAGATTCCTATTCATACTTATTAATAAAATTCTGATAGTCACAAAGCACCGTACACAAACTTATAAAGGACAACAATTTTATTAATAGAAAATTTTCCCTTATGTTATTTTGTAAGTTATCAATGAACATTCTTTGGACTTTCGTATTAGGAAGAGTTAGATTGACTTGTGATAATATAAACTAATAGTGTTGGGTTGCGAAATTTGCAACTTTTTCACCTTGTCTTTATTTGCATCACATTAAATTAGTTATATTGATCTTGGGACCAATGTGTACTTGGAAATGGTTGACGAAAGCATCAAAAAGCTTATTAAATGAGTGAATTGAGTTATTCAATAATGAACAAAAAGATTCCAAGGCCATGAACTTCAATGACCTAGGAAAAATTTATACAAGAGCTTATCTTCAAAATTGAAGCCACTGTATAAGGCTATGTATACAAATATATGGTTGCTAGGGTCTCCTTTACCATTGTATTTATCAAAGTGGGTTATCTCTATATTGTGTGGAATTTGTGCTTTCAATATCTCTAGTCACAATGGGTTTCATTTGACATATTGTGATGGTTTTCCATTTTGAGTTTCATTCAATGTTAATATTTGTTGTTGAAGGGATGTCACATTTTGCAAGAATTGGTTTATGGAGAAATCACTGCTTGTCATATTTTGGGAATGAGGTGAATATGGTGGAAGTGTATATGTGTTAGGTGGACTACTATATTCCAAGTTTGTGAGGGGCGATGGGTTTGGAGATTGTTAAATAGGCCTAGGACAATTGAGAGGGGGGTGAATCAGTTGTCACAAAATTCAAACTTAAAACTTTAATACTTATCAATTCCACAACCACACTATTCTTTTATTAAGTAAGAGCATGAAATATAAATAACAGAAAGTAAATCAACACAATGAACACCAAATTTTTACGTGGAAAACCCAATGATGTAAAAACCGCGGTGAGGGTGAACTCACAATATAAAGATTATAAAACAAAGGCTCACTACCCAGAAGAGGACTCACTGTCCAAGTAAAAAGGCTCACTACCTACAAAAAGGACTCACTATCCAATAGGAAGGCTCACTGCTTATAGATACAAAAGAGAACAAAAAGATCCACCACTACAATTAATACACATTTGCAACTTCCAACATAATGAAGTACTGTTGTCACAACTCGCTCACACACACACTTCTGCTCTTATGATTTGTGGCTTACTTTTGTCACTTTGCATCACACTATCATACAAATCTTCACAATTCAACTTGCTTTTATACCATCCTCAACCCTATAAACTTTCTCCAAGGTCTGTCACAAATACCTCATTTCATAAATTCAAATTAGGTCGGCAACTCAAAATTCCCACAGTGGAAAGGAATAAGAGTGGACCAATAAAAACATGTAACCAAGACCAAAAAATAATGGCTCGGATCAACCACACACTTGCTCAAATTAATTTTATTTTTTGAATGAAGTGTAAACACCAGGTCAACCAAACCTAATGAAAACACAAATAAACATTGATATACACACTTGCCAACAAGAAGATGACACGTGGACTCCACATCATGCTTCATTAAGTAAAATAACACATCTCAGAATTCTCCAGATACATCCGCAACAAATGCAACAAAATTCAGACACAGAACACCTTCCATCAGTCCATCCGGATTATGCAAACACCTACAACAACACTGAAACAAGACTTCTAGATCACCAAATTTCAAACCTCTTTTCCAGAGCATAGAAAAGACCTTCGCAAGGCATATCCTGGATCCACAAGATCTGAAACGAAACAGCGAAGGACTGTAGAGTGAAAATATTTCTCCTAGTCCACAAAAGACCAACTCTGCCAGAACAATTCACATACCGGTGAACATAACTTTCACATACCATCACACCAGAAGCTAAAGCATAGAATATATTACCACAATATCACCATTATCAAGTCTTCAGATCCGCACAAGCATAGGATCAACACAAGAGAAACACGAAGCACATACCGGAGCACATTCATAACACATTCATCACTCTGACTTCTCTTCTTTATTAATTTTCTCAAAAGAACTTGGAAACTCATCAACACAACACATCTACAATGGAATAGAGATATCTCCATGTACTCACAACATCTCAGCAACATCTCAACTATACATGTACAATCTACAACATACTGAACTATGTTGACATCGATGACAAAATTAATGACAACACCACCAGACAAGCTCATATTTGTAACAATCTTGCCCTTTGTCATTGATGGCAACACATGATGTGAAAAACCATCAAATACAACATCCTTCACAATATCCCATGAGAACACCTTTTCTTCTTTTGCAACTATTTTTCACATGATTTTTTCTCCCCCTTTGACATCAATGGAAAATACCAACAACTTTGATCACTCCCCCTTAGGAGGACACTCATACTGCAAAAATGGAAACCTTTTCTACTCCCCTTGTGGAGTAGACCCATCTATCAGTCCAAATAACTAAAGATTATGCGAATTCATTGGAATGATGCACCTTCATGTGCACCTAGTTCGGAGGGCCAATGACCTCCAACATCTCCCTAAGATACTCAAAAATATCCTTCGGAAGAGCCTTAGTAAATATGTCTGCAATTTGTTCCTTTGTGTTCACATACTCCAATCTAACTTCATTCTCCAACACTTTTTCTCTCAGGAAATGATATTTGATAGATATGTGTTTTGTTCTTGAATGTATAACCAGGTTCTTTGAAATGTTTATTTCACTTTTGTTATCACATAAAATAGAAATAGGCTCATCACATGTCACTCCATTGTCTTTCAGAGTTTTCTTCATCCACAAAACTTGTTTGTAGTAGGATGCTGCAACAATATATTCTACCTCTGCAGTGGATAAAGAAACTGAGTCTTGCTTTTTACTTAACCATGAAACCAATCTTCCACCAAGAAAGAAAGAACCACCACTGGTACTCTTCCGGTCATCTACACATCTGGCCAAATCAACATCAGTATAGGTACTCAGGGTGAAATCATCACTCTTAGGATACCATAGCCTATAATCTAGTGTACCTTTAAGATATCTAAATATCCTCTTTACAGCTATAACATGTGCTTCTCTAGGATCTGCTTGGAATATGAAAACTAAACATACTGCATGCATAATTTTTGGTCTAGTAGCAGTAAGATACAACTCTGCCAATCATAGATATGTATTTTCTCTGATCAGTCTTAGCAGATTCATCATCTTTGCTTAGTTTACATCTGGTTATCATAGGAGTATAAACCAGTTTGGAATAATCCATCCCAAACTTCTTCAACAACTCTTTTACATGCTTAGATTGTGAAATGAATATCCCTTTATTAGTTTGATTCACTTGTAGACCAAGGAAGAAATTCAATTCACCAATCATAGACATCTCAAATTCTTTTTGCATCTCCACAACAAACTTTTTACACATGCCTTCATTTCCACCAAAGATGATATCATCAACATATACAACTACTATCAACGTTTGTTACCTTTCACTTTGAAATAAATATTGTTGTCAGTAGAACTTTTGTTGAATCCTTTCTTTTTCAGGTATCTATCCAATCTTGCATACCAAGCTCTGAGAGCTTGCTTCAGTCCATACAACACCTTCTTCAACTTACAAACCATGTCTAGTTTGTCACACAACTGAAATCCTTTAGGTTGTTCCATATACACTTCTTCCTCCAGTTCACCATTTAGAAATGCTAACTTAACATCCATCTGATACACTTTGAAGTCCTTGTGGGTAGAAAAATCCAAAAACATCCTAATAGCTTCCATTCTAGAAACAGAGGAAAATGTCTCTTCAAAATCTATACCTTCAACTTGTGAATATCCTCTACATACAAGTCTTGCCTTATTCCTTACAACTTCCCCACTTTCATTTAGCTTATTCTGGAACACCCATTTCGAACCAATCATATTTTTATTCACAGGCCTAGGGACTAGCTCCCATGTTTGATTCTTTTCTATCTACTGCAATTCTTATTTCATAGCTTTCATCCAACTCTCATCTTCACATGCTTCATTCACAGACTTAGGTTCAATTTTGGAGAGAAAACATAGATTTACCTCAGTTGTAGCTCTACTTCTAGTCTTCACACCTTCACCTTTATCTCCAATTATCCGTTCCTTCGGATGATTCTTCTATACATACTTAGGAGTCTTAACAGTAGATTCCAGCTCATTCTCTTCTTCTTCTTCTTCTTCTTCTTCTTCTTCTTCTTCTTCTTCTTCTTCTTCTTCTTCTTCTTCTTCTTCTATTTGTTCTTCTTTCTCTTCCTCTTCATCCTTCTCTTTATTTTCCTCAAGTACATGTCCACAGATGGAATCATCAGGTTCAACCTCACTTATCTCAATAGATCTGCATATGTCTTCATCAAATTTCACATTAGCACTTTCAACAATCTTTCTCAGTCTTTTATTAAAACATTTGTATGCTTTGCTAGTAGTAGAATATCCAAGAAAGATTCCTTCATCACAACTAGCATCAAAATTTTCAAGATTTTCATCATCTCTTTTAATATACCATATTCTACCAAATACCTTAAAGTACTTCACAGTGGGAGTCTTACCAGTCCATAACTCAAAAGGAGTCTTTGTGTTGTATCTAATATGAACTCTATTAATAACATAAACAACAGTGTGTATCGCCTCTCTCTAGTACACATCCGGTACATTTGATTCTTTCATCATGGTTCTAGTAGCTTCTTGTACTATTCGGTTTTTCCTTTCAACTACTCCATTCTATTGAGGGGTTCTCGGAGCATAAAACTATCTTTTTATGCCATGTTGTTCACAGAATGCATTAAATTCAACAAAAGTGAATTCTCCACCTCTATCAAATCTCAAAGACTTGATTTTAAAATTTACTTCATTTTCGACTCTTGCTTTGAATACCTTAAACCTATCCAGAGCATGAGTCTTTTCTCTAAGAAAATCAACCCATGTCATTCAAGTATAATCATCAATAAGCAACATGAAATAGCTATCACCATTCAAGCTTCTAGTCCTAGTCGGACCACAAAAATCAGTATGGATTAACTCCAACATTCTGGTAGTAGAGTACTCTTTTCCCTTCATGTTGCATCTTGTTTGTTTCCCCAATTGACAACTTCTACAAATTGCATTACCAGGTCTTGTGATTCTGAGCAGCCCTCGAACAATCTCCTTTGCACTGATCTTGACCAGGTTATCAAAATTTACATGTCCCATTCTCCAGTGCCATAACCAACTTTCATTGATTTAAGATACAAGGCATTTACCATCAACTCCCTTAAGTTGATAGATGTTTCCATGAGTTCTTCCAACAATAACCATATCTCCATTTCTGGTTCCTTTTTTGATTTCACAGGTGTTATTCTAAAACATAAGTTTAAAACTATTACTACACATCTGACCAACACTCATAAGATTATGCCTCAAACCTTTCACATGCTACATCAAAACTAATTGAACCTTTCCCATAGATCTTAGCTCCTGAATCATCACCGAACATAACTAAACCACCATCATATTTCACAAGATTAGTGAACTTACTCTTATCTCTAGTCATGTGATTAAAACATCCACTATTAATCACCCAGTAGTCTTCATCATGTCTTGCATGAAAAGTAGTAACCAAAGTACCTTCCATCTTATTCCTCTTATTCTCTAGAGCCTTCTTGCTTACACATTTTCTAGGGTTAGTGGGTACAAATTTATTTTCCAAAGCTAAGAATAAGCATTCACTATCATCAACCTCATTCTCAGATTCATCATAAAAAATTCCTGCTTCTTTTTTAACATAGTACATCTTCTTATATCCGTTATCCTTTCTATCCTTATCCCTATAATCCTTATTCTTCTTATGCACAACTCTATTCGGAAATCTCGAAGCATAATGGCCAATATTACCACAACTGAAACATTTAAAGGGCAACATACCTTTATACTTTCTAGTTCCTTTCTTCAACTTCCTAGTGAAGTTTGCTTTTAACACATAATCACCTATTGGTGCTCCAAATATCAATAGATCAATTGAATCCTAAAGACTTAGCCAATGTCTTATGCTTAGACTCAAAGGTTGATTTGGCCAATTGTCAGGAAATGGGATTAACACACATTTCCCCTGCACTTTAGGCTCTGTAAAACCTAGGGGGTGACTCTTCAGCAACATCTAGAGATCGAGACACACAATTAACATGATATTGCTTAACATATAATGTTCTCACAAAATTATGCTAAGAAACACAAAATATCACTCAAGATTGGCTAAAACATTAAGTGAATTTCACTAACCAGCATGGAGAACAAGGTAAACATATAACTCAACATACAAAATTGAAATGGTTTATGATTTAAAGAATTGGGACCAAGCTGAAAACAACAGAAGAATGAAAATTTGACCAGTGCCAGAAAATGGCATATGGAGACATATCACTAGTAGAATTTGGAAAATAAACGACTACGTGACTAAAACTTTTTAGTCATGTGACTAAAACTTTACTCACGTGACTAACACTAGTAGAATATTGCAAATAAATGACTAATTTGGTCATCTATAAGTGAATAATTTGGTCATTGGGTAAAATCATGACTAAATGACTAAATAAATGACTAATATCAGACAAATAAAAATGACTAATATCAAATAAATAAAAATAACTAAATATATGATTATTACTCCTCTATTTTTTTTCTTTTGAATTTGATCATAATCCATAGAACTTAAGCCCCCTCATGGGACTCCTACCTATGTGGGCCATTTGGCCGCCTAGGTTGCTTGGTGAACCAAAAATACCTATTGTGTGAAAGACATTGCCTCTCGGTGCAATCTTAAGGCCTTCACATATTTTATAAAAAAATTTAACATTTACATTCTTTAACTTTGATTACTCATTATGTTTATGAATCATTAATGTTTTTACTATGATTTGAAGCTAGTTTGATAAAGATGACTAAATTCTCAATTAAAGTGGATAATTAACAAAAAAAAATGAATTGAGGGAGTGGGTGGTATTATTATATAATATATATTATATAATATTATATTATAATATAATATAATATAATATTATATAGTATTATAATATTATTTAATATTATATTATATAGTATTATAATATTATAATATAATATATTTAATAATATATAATATTGTATAATATATTTAATAATATCTATTATAAAATATTATATTATAATATATTTAATATTATTAATAATATCTATTTATTTATTTTCATACCCTAATGGCCGGGCATAGTGGGCGAGCAAATCTTGGCCATAATTTTTAGACTCCCCACCATAATTTTCATTTTTAACTGATAGGCTTTACCTTTGGACTTGCTAGTCCATAACTCACACAACTTGCATAGGTCTCATACCCATCGGCAAACAATCTTCAGATCATTGTAAACATGTCACCTTATACATTCCCTCTGATCACCCTAAGACCACCGCCTCCAATTGCCATAAATGCCCTAGTTTGTTAATAGATCATGGCATCATCGACCTTTGGCATTGAAAGTATGCAAGGTTCAAAAGTTCTGCAACAACACTCCTTGTTTTAACAGGTATGATTCATGCCTTTCCTTCATTTCAATTTTTGTCCCTTCTCTATTCGTGTTTTTTTCCATTTCACGTGCTTTTTCTATGGTTTCACATTTTTCATACGTGTCCACCAGGGCATTTGCAACTACACCGCCTAATAAAATCCCTCTGTTCTTTATGCTTTGATGGATGCCCATACCGTGTTCCAATTCTTCAGAGACATAAGCCCTTTATTTCCCTTACTCGGGTCATGTTCATGTAGTACCTTAGTTTTATTTGCTTTTGCTCGATCCCTTAGCCACTGGTGTTGCTTCCTTTCCTGCCTTAGGTGCATTTACCTTCATCTACGTCTTTACTGCTTCCACATGGACATCAATGGGCTTTACCCCTTATGGTAGGCTATGGATCTTCAATGAACAAATCTTACTCTCCCTCTACTCTACCTCACTTTGTTTATGCCCCCATTACTAAAATAGGTTATGTGGGTGATGGTTCTTCAACAACATCAATTGGCTCCAGTTCCCCTGCTATCTATGGTTATGAAATTTCTAGGTCAAATACAAGGAGGCACAGGTAGGAAGAATGTTGGGAAAAGTTATCCAGTCTGGCTTTACACCCGCCAATTACATTTGCTTGAAAGTTTCTAAAGTTTTTTACAAAAAAATCCATTTTTTGCATATCTTGCAATCATTGCATTCCATGAGATAACCTCTCTTTGAGGAATTATGTCAAATAGTTCACGTGCCTTTTACCAACTAACCAATATTAAGTAGAGAGTAGTTACATGCTTTATAGGAGTTCATATAGTAGGTATTTATGTTAACAAGCATATTTTGCGAGTTACTCATTTATGTCATTTTGAGCCCTGAGATCACTCTTAACTATAGTTTTCGTGTGATTTTCTTCCACATCATTTACTTGGATGTTAAATACATCCTATTTGATTTGTAGTTCTCTGTTGTATATCCATGCTGGTTTAGGTTCCTAGCATTTAGTTAATCTAAATTGAACTCCCAATCTTGCATTTGCTCCTAGAATATTACAAATAATTTGATACATATACTTTTTCATGGGTTATATTGCATCTCGGAGAATTGAAGCATTTGGATGAACTAGGCACCTCACCTTATCCTAAAATTGTATTTACTCTTATCCTTCAAGAGTATATGCATTTACTTGAGAATTTATGGAGTAATTTTTATTACAACACTTGGATAAGTTGGGTTTTTGGTCCATCAAGATTTGAAGTTCCCAATTACAATTACTGTTAGTAAAAAGTTGGTTTGCACTAACTAATACCATCTATATATATAGGAAAATATCTAAAGTAATCATAATAGCCGCTTAAAAACTAATGATGTTTCACAACTTTTCTACTTGGTTTCTGAAGTACATGCATTTACTTTCCTATTACAAAGTGTCTTACATAAAATATTAACTCACAAAGTTAGCTTCATGAATGATTCACCTTAGAGTGGTGCTAGCAGTCTAGCTTTAAGTGGATTATAATTTTTCTCTTTGAGGTCTATACAGTTCTTACTATTTGAGGGTTCCCTATTTGAGAAGTTTTTAAACGAGGGTGATGTTATTGTGCAGACTCAAGAATTCCTTTTTGAATGAATCTTCTGATTACATTTATATAAGCTATCATTACTTGTCCCTTAAGTCTATCTTCTAAAAGTGGCTAGGGATTATAGTAGCAGAAAAATACAGATCTCTAATTGCCCTTTTCACTTTTCTGGATCACTGCAAGAATAGTTTGTGGAAAGTTTTTTAATTCTTCAAAAGCTTCTCTTTATTAGGGCTGAAAAACTATGGCAGAAAAAAGTAATAGGTTATCTCCACGAACATCCTGTACACACTATTTTAAGTGTCATACTAGCAGAATGAACCCATACTACACAAGCTACTACCATCATAGGGCCACCAAGCTTATCAAGCCATCCCACAGAATGACAACATAGTAGGACAAACATTTATTCATTTTATATACATATATTTGACAAGATTGTTATCCATAAGGGTTGACCCATTAAGTGGGATTTGCAGCCTTGTTCATGGCCTCACTTATTAGGTGTCGCAGGTTTGACAAATACTAAATCTTTAGGTCCTTGTATTTTTATTTACATACATTACTGAATCCTATGATCCATTTTATTTAGAAACCATCTTCCAAACCATTCTCTATGATTCATTTCTTTACTATAAGCATTTTTTATTTCTTCACATAAAATACCTGAATGTTTCATATTTTATTCTTATATTGTTAATATTATTTGGCCATATGTCCTTTGAGAAAAAATTTATGAGTTGTAAATTTTCTCATATATTTGAAATGAGTGAATTTCAATTATACTTTTCCATTACTGTGCTTAAGGCTTTCAGCTCATTACTATATTTTTTCCTTAAGCAATGTGAATGCCTAGGTTCAATAGACCTTTATGGCATCTCTTATTTATTGAATTTCATTCTTTCTCAAGCCTTATCCTATTTTTGGTAATAAGTGTTCAATTTCACTAGTTTTCTTTCATTACATATTGCAGGCCACAACGAAATTTACCCAAATCAACCATAGAAACAACCCATATCTTAAGATGAAGTTATATGAGCATCAACCATATTTTCTAAACATTACACATCATCATGTGGGTAGAAGCTATAAATTCCAAAACAAGAAATATAGGTTTAAAACATTGTCAATGACTTAGTCAAGTTGAACCACTATTGCTAAAACTTGTACTACGATCTATAGAGCCTACCTTTAATCTACATTCTAAGGTTGGACAAGAAAATCTAAAAAAATTTAGCACATATTTAAAATGTCAATATGACCTGTCATAATTGTTATTTCTAATCCATCCATCCTTGAAAAGATTATTCCCTTTATAAAAGGGTGTATCATATTGCACACATACCATATTGTACCAAAAATTGCAATTTCATCCTGAGACTATTTAGATTGTGCAAACCTAAATGCTTCCATGTCTTGAGTCTTCAGAAAACTTTTGGTAAACCCTTTGAACTATTATAAATAAAACCAAATTCACATTTTAATGTTATGCCTTTGTTGTTTACTGGTGTGGCCCCTGTTGCTTACCAGTTCCCTTTGTTAATGCTTTCATAAGCCTTGTTCAATGAATGATACATGACAACTTCTCATAAGCCACTAGATAAGATCCCCTTCATTGAGATTTTTATTTTTAACCACTGTGCATTAACTCTAAATCATTGGCCTCAATTAACACTTTCCATTGATCTTCCTGTGAATTAGTACTTTATGTGCTACTACTTCCTCATTGGTTTAACTTTTTTAATGGCAAGCCCTCAACCTAGCACTTGCTGCTCTCAAAATGGACTGTGGAAAATAACTATTGGCCAACAAACAAAATCTCTCTAGCGAGTCATTTTAATTATGTAATCTTATTTTGCTTAATCTGCAGTAACTTAAATGTAGTCCTCATTAAGGATTCATATCCATTCTTTGCCTTATGCTAGGTTTTATGATATAGAGTAACTACAATTGTTTTTGAATTGGTAAAAGTTCAAGAAATGGGCCTTCTTGAACATTTAAGAAGCCAATAATGTTTATTTTGAAATGAAGAATAAAGATAAATACATTTTACCACAGTATTTAAATGGTGCAGATGTTGCTTCATATATTTACTAGATTGATAAGATTTGTAGGCTCTATCTTGTTTTCTGAAATCTAATCTGGAAGGTTTCATTTCTTTCTTTTAGCTTTTCCATAGGATGGTATGTTCTTGTTAGTTTCTAGAGATGTTGTAATTTGATTCAATTGAAAATTATGAGTAATTGATATTTCCTTTCTGTATTGAAAGAATTACAATGTTAGGGATTTCCAAAACATGCACTTGGTTTTACTTGTTGCTCCAACTCATGCAGTTGCTTGCTAATGGCTGAATGGGACTTAATATGAGAGCTTTCTTGGAAAGACAAGTGGGACAAGCTACCTTGTTGTATTAGATAAGTTCTAATGACATTGACTTTAATGTTTGGTTTCCTTTGTAGAACACTACTTGCAATATTGCTTGTTTCATTAAATTTTGTAGTAAAATATTATCATGGTTTAAATAACCTCCTTGATTCCATTAGTAGCCTGTCACAATTACAACCTTGAACATAGAAGGGTGTGAACATTTAAATAACCTTCTTGATTCCATTAGCAACCTATCACAACTGCAACACTAGAACATGGTAGGTTCTATAGATTTAAATAACCTCCCTCATTCAATTGGCAACCTGTCACAGCCGTAGCACTTGAACATAGAAATGTGTAAAAGTTTAAATAACCCCTTTGATTCTATTGGCAACCTGTCACAACTACAACACTTGAACATAGAAGACTGTAGAGGTTTAAATAACCTTCCTGGTTCCATTGGCAACTTGTCACATTTTCAACACTTGAAAATAGAAAGTTGGAGAGGTTTAAATAACCTCCCCGATTCCATTGTCAACCTCTCACAGCTGCAACACTTGAATATAATAGGAAATTTTAAAGGTTTAAATAACCTCCTTGATTCTATTGAAAATATATTATAGCTACAACATTCAAAACAAAAATATTGTCATGGTTTAAATAACCTCCTTGATTCCATTGGCAACCTGTTACAACTGCAACCTTGAACATATAAGGGTGTGAATGTTTAAATAATCTTCCTGATTCCATTGGAAACTTGTCACAACTGCAACACTTGAACATGGTAGGGTCTATAGAGTTAAATAACCTCCCTCATTCCATTGTCAACCTGTCACAACTGTAGCACTTGAACATAGAAATGTGTAAAATTTTAAATAACCCTCATGATTCTATTGGAAACCTATCACAGCTGCAACACTTGAACATAGAAGACTGTAGAGGTTTAAATAACCTTCCTGATTCCATTGGAAACCTATCACATCTACAACACTTGAAAATAGAAAGTTGTAGATGTTTAAATAACCTCCCCAATTCCATTTTCAACCTCTCACAGCTGCAACACTTGAATATAATAGGAAATCTTAAAGGTTTAAATAACCTCCTTGATTCTGTTGACAATCTATCACAACTAAAACACTTAAAAATAAAATATTGTCACGGTTTAAATAACCTCCTTGATTTCATTAGAAACCTGTCACAACTACAACACAACACCTGAACATAGAAGGGTGTGGACTTTTAAATAAGCTCCTTGATTAAATAACCTCCTTGATTCCATTAGCAACCTATCACAGCTACAACACTTGAACATAGAAGGGTGTGGATGTTTAAATAAGCTCCCTAATTCATTTGGCAACCTGTCATAGCTACAACACTTGAACATAGAAGGGTGTGGACATTTGAATAAGCTCCCTGATTCCATTGGCAACCTATCACAACTACAACACTTGAACATGGTAGGGTGTATAGATTTAAATAGCCTCCCTGATTCATTAGCAACTTGTCACAGCTGCAACACTTGAACATAGAAAGGTGTAAAAGTTTAAATAACCTCCCTGATTCCATTGAAAATAGAATGTTAGGATGTGTTCCAGAGTGCTTCATTAATTCAAAGATTTTGAGAGGTTCCTTGCAAAATCCATTTTGTGCATAGTTTGCAATCAATCATTTCATTCCATGAGATGACATCTCTTTGAGGCATTATGTCAAACAATTCAGGTGTTTTGTCTATGATTCCACATCTTGCATATATTTCTACTAAAATTCCCCTACCATTATTCTTTGGTGTATGTTCATAGCCCGTCCCAAAGCTCGCATTTTCGCACAGGCAGGGAGGACTCTGGTATTTTACTTGTGAAAATTTTATAAAAATTATATAATAATTAGATAAGAACCCTTTGCTATTGAATAGCTGACTAAAAATTTAAAAAATTGAGATATTTTCATTTGATATACTTATATTCATGTTTCTTTACAGGTTTCTAAAGGACTTTTGCAAAATTTTGGACCTGACAGGGTTCTTCATACCCCAATCACTGAGGTTTGTAAGTTTCTAAAGCTAAAATGTGCTAATTGAAATCTTGCCAAAATAATTTTTTCATTTATATATTTTATTATTCAAATATATAGCCAATTTATGTTTGAGTGTATGTTGCCATTGCAGGTTGGTTTTACTGGCATTGGTGTCGGTGTAGCATATTATGGACTAAAACCCATTGTGGAGTTCATGACATTCAATTTTGCTATGTAGGTTGGTGTTTTTAGTACTCTTTAAGTGTTTGTCTTTTGGTTCTGAATGCTATTTTTTTTTCACATAATTTTGTACTCTGGTTTTGTTTATTCGAGTTTCATTTATAATATTTTGTTCACTAGGTAGAGTAATGATGTGATCTACATCATTGTTGTGCCCTTCCCATTGTGTCCATGTTACCATGGCAGTAAGTCCACAACTAGAAAATTGGTTGCATGCCTTTATCCATAGGAGTTATTACTTACCACCTTATAATATCGAATATCCTTATATTGAATTACATTAGCAATATAAGAAAATTATGGAAATTATCTTTGAACAACTTGGATGAGATTCAACTATTCCACCTACTACCTCTGTGACTTTTTTTCAAACTTTCAAGTTTGTATAACATTGTATTTCAATATTTTGTAATAGATGGTAAACTCTTTTCCTGTTCAATCATGGTCCACTGATAGGTGTCACATCCTCTGATGCCTTTAGACTTTTGTCATTGCATCGAGGGAACTAGGTTTTATGTTGACCCGATAGCCTTTTATTATGTTGATATTTGTGTTGTGAGCTGCTTTCATTAGTCTATTGGTGGAGCTATGAGGAGAGTTCCCCTGATGTAGTAATGTTAGGCTAATAATGACACTATTAGCCTAACATTACTACATCAGGGGAACTCCCCTCATAGCTCCACCAATAGAGTGATATATGAACAAGTGAACTAATTCATCATTCTATCGGTGGAGCTATGAGCACTATCGGCCTAAGATTACTACATCGAGGGAACTCCCCTCATAGCTCCACCAATAGAGCGATATATGAACAAGTGAGCTACTTTCATCAATCTATCGGTGGAGCTATGAGGAGATTTCCCCCAATGTAGTAATGTTAGGCCGATAGTGACACTATCAGTGTAACATTACTACATCGGGGGAACCCCCCTCATAGCTCCACCGATAGAGCGATGTATGAACAAGTGAGTTGCTTTCATCGGTCTATTGGTGGAGCTATGAGGGGAGTTCCCCCGATGTAGTAATGTTAGGTCGATAGTGACACTATTGGCCTAACATTACTACATCGGGTGAACTCCCCTCATAGCTCCATCAATAGACCAATGAAAGCATATCGACAAAAAATAACACAACATCGAATAAGCCTAACTTCGTGAATGAAAACAAATATTTTGTCATATATATATATATATGGATTAAAGTTTAATTGGTATAAGTGAGTTATATTATTTGATTATACTATTTATTGAGTTTTAAATTTTCCATGGCTATAATGAACAAGTGGTAAGGTTTGGGTCATTTTTTAGATAATGATTTTTGCAAAATAAATATATTTTAATATTTTGACTTTTGCAAAATAAAAATAATTATTTTTTAATAATTTAACTTATATTTTATATATAATCAAAATATAATCAAATTTTTTAACTAAAGAAAGTTTTTATTTATGCTATTTTAAATATATTAATTATACTTAATATTATATACTATATTTTAAATAAAACTATTAATTACATAAAATGATTAAAATTTATAATTAATAATTATTATAATTTTATATAGTACAAAAATAGATCAACATTTTTCTTAATTGACTTCCACACTTCTTCGGCCTACCCATTGCACACTAAGGTGCAATTGCTAGTTTATGTTTACATTATATTTCTAATTTTTTAATTATCCTAAATTAAGACAATAAAAAAATACTTTTTCTAAAATAAAATTTTTATTTCCCTCTCCTTATTCATTTTCCCTCCCTCAATTGAGATGCATTTTCCTTTTTCCCTCCCTGAAGAAAACAAAACAAGAGGAGCAACACAAGGAGATATGATTGAA
>VDFB02256132.1:147021044-147096513 GCA_007258455.2 Sequoia sempervirens
AATTGAAATGGTTTATGATTTAAAGAATTGGGACCAAGCTGAAAACAACAGAAGAATGAAAATTTGACCAGTGCCAGAAAATGGCATATGGAGACATATAAAAAGAATTTCATCCTACAATGTTGAACATGTTTTGAAGATCTTTGCAACTGTTATCAAATTATGACAACAAGACCATGGGAGTTTCATCTAATAATCATTCTTTACAAATCCACCTGAAACACAACACTCTTGTCACACTTGGTGAAGCAATTACACTATTCTCTGAATAATAAGCAATAATAAGCTCAACTTGTGATTCATTAAAGCATTTACATCATTCAAAAAATAGAAGGCAATAACAGATGTAACTCAATGCTTGAAAAGACTCAGATAACTTTATTATTGAATCCAAAAGAGTAATACATCTTAGAAATGGAGACAACTATCAGATAAAGTAAAACATGAAAGCACAGTTCAGAACTTCAGAACATGCATTTCGAGTTTTTGTACCTGCATTTAGCTTGAAAGTTGCCAAAATGTATTCTCATTAGTTCATTGTGTTTATTACTTTGCAGTCAGTGCCTTCCTCACATTTTGCTCTGTAGCTGGCACCGTTCCTATTTCTGTCCTTTTCTTTAAAATTTTCAAGGCGTTTTCAACAAATCCACTGAATAATTTACTTACTCATGCCGATTGCAGTTGTTTAAAAGTTTCTAATATATTTTCAACATTTCCATCAATGTTTGGTGCGCTGCTCCTTAAACTATTCTGCTGTGTCAAACCTGCCCTGCCCTCGTTCTCCATTCAAGCTTTAGCTCTATGCGCGAATATCCGCTAACAACATCTTCTTTAAGGTTTCTAAAACCTTTTCAACACATGTATTTTATGTATAGGCTACAACCATAATATTGGCGTTCCTCCCTGTTGGATCGAGCTTGATAGTTAATGAGGGCCTTTTTACACATCTGTGGCGCACACTTAGCATCTCACAATATCCTCTCCCTTTCCATATGGTGGTTGCATTCGTTGTGAAGTTTCTAAATTTTTTTCAACAAACTACTTTATGCGCACTAGCTATAAACACAACATTCTAGCAACTAGTGCATTTGCTTGAGATTTTTTAATGCTTTTTGAAAGGATTCCCCTCTGTACGTGGGCTCTGTGGGATCATTCAACTTGCCCAATACATTTTCTTGAAATCTCTTAAGGATTCTTCAATGCCTTCATGGTTGCACCCTTCAACAATCACATTTGCTTGAAAGCTTTCAATGTTTTTTTAAAAATTAAATCTATCTTTTATACTTATTCAGCAGTAGTGGCGTCCCATTGTGCATATTCTTCTTCATATCACAGTGTGCTTTGATAGACGTCCACACCATCTCCAAAATGCATTGCCCTAGTTTTAGGGATCGAAGCTCCTGCAAACCAATTATATTTGCTTCAAAATTTTTGCACCCGTTTCAATAAATTAGGTGCTATGTGAAGCAGGCCACACCCAAAGTCCATATCTTGCGCCTAAAAGAATTCAAATAAAACTCTTTTATCCTGTATACTTTGATAAATGCGCTGCTCTCCACTTATCATTGCACCAGCAATAGCACCTTCAATAGCATAAACAGAGACTCCTAAAGTCTTTTCAACAAATCAATTATGAGACTTTGCATGTTTATGTGCATGTTCCAGTGTCAATCTTTCATTTGAGCTTAGCATTTCCTCTGGTTTCTTTTGCAAAAATCAAATCATCCCCTGTTCGATGTGTTGCCTTAACAATGTCCCCTGTTGTTTGTAGGGTGTTATTATTTCAATCCCTCTGGGGAGAAAATCCAATGGATACCTTGTTTACAGGAACTACAAAATCTTCAAGACAACATTAACTTCTACTTCACTACAAAGGAACTGAGATTTGATTGATCTTCCACTTTCCTCATAGCCATTTACAACATCATAAAACAAATATGGACCCATGTAAAAGTTATCATCAAATGTTGCTAAGTTGCTTTCCTTTAGACACCCATCCTTTAAATGATTTTCATAAAAATGAGTAGATGGAAAACAACATATCTCTGGACACATACAATACTGAGTGCTAAGCATTGATATTGGTTTTGCTCACATTCTCTATTCATGCTTATGCTGAGCAAGATTCTTTTTGGCTTCAAGTTTTAACTTATAAATAAACTTCATTCCTATACATTGTGTATATATAACCCTCTTGTTCTTCAAATAGAAATGTTCATCTGGAAGAAGCTTGTGATGATAGGAAATGACAACTTTCCATTGAACAATGCTCTGGAATTTGTGCCTTCATAACCAAAGTGTCCTCCAACCAAAGCATGTAGGGTCCCCATGTGGACCCGACTAAAAAAAAATTCATTTTCAAACAAATTTTATGCTCAAATTGACCTGAGATAGCTTCAGAATGCATCAGAAGTGAAAACATGAAATGGGTTTTCATTAAAAACTGTCTTCTGATATGTTTGTAAAATGTGCAGAACTAGACAAGTTGGCTCCTGAATCGACCTTGGAAACTAGTCAAATGACCTCGTGGAGATATAAAAACTTGAAAGCATATAGCCATTGGTCCAGAGAATACAATGCAAAAGATGTATCAGAGAAATCAATCATGAGGAAAAATTTATTAATTGTCAAAGTTGCTCAGTTGAACTTTTTGCAACAAACAGCTGTTTTGAACCAATTGAAATTGATGAAATCACCTCGTTGGAAAAATACCAAATCAACTCCTGGTGAGTTGCCACCAGACACACTAGCTCATGTTGGCATAGTGAGCACTTGTGCAGGAGGGATTAGCCTCAATCATCAATCTTCACAAAATACTGAAGGTCAAAGTTGACCTCAGGAAGGTTTCTGAAAATGAATGTGCAAAATAGGAGAAATTCCAATTGGTTTTGATTTGCTAAAAATAGCAAATCAAGTCGTAAGGCTCTGAAAACTGACATTTGAGATCATCTTGGCATGGAGAACTAAGAAAAACATTTTTTTTGACTTGATAGTTAACTAGTTACAAAATGCAAGCCCAAACAGGAGGCTATTTTACAAAATAGAACGTTTGCAAACAGCTTAAAAGTGCCAAAACCCTCTAGCTTCGCTTTTTGAAACCCTGACAAAACTCATCGTGGGAAGCTGAAAATTGACATGCCTACTCACATGGGACACACGAGTATTCTTGCAAAGGGATTTTGCATGAAAATCAACGGGCATCAAGTTATGACCCTCCAAAGTAGGTCACTTAGGTAGATTTCTCAGGTGCATTTCTAAAAGTGTAGAGGCAAAATTTTGAAGTGAGCATCTCAAATTTGCAAAATTTGAGGGTGCCAACAATCACCATTGCTATCCACTTTGCCTTCAATCTTCATTGCCTTAAATTCCATTTCCTTTTTTTCTTCTATCTTGTCTTCTTTCTAGAACTTTCTCATCTCAAATGCTTGCAAGGTGTCGACCAATTGTTCTAGTGTGTACTTCTTAGGATTATACACTTCTTCAATAAAAAATATCTTATCACTATAACAATCTAGTAGGGTTATCAAGATTTTCTCAATTATATCATCATCTGATAGTTTTCCTCCTTGATTTCTAACTTCATTTGTAGTCAGTTCAACCCTCTAAAATAAACTTGTAAATTCCTCACCTTCTTCCATTTTCATATTTACAAATTTGTGCTTTGCCACCAACTTCTTTGTCAATTTCACTCTCTCATTTCCTTCATACATGTCTTCCAACTTCTTCCAAACCTCATATGCAGTATCAAAAGAAAGAACCTTAGCTAGCTCATTTTTAGATAAGTCACTCCAAATAGCATACTTTTCCTTCTCATTTTCTTCATAAGCAAAAATCTCATATGTGGTAGTAAGACCACCAGATGGATATGTATACTTTGCCTCAACATCCTTCCAGGTCTTAAAACGAAGAGAAATAATATATCCTTTCATCTATCCCTTCCAATCATTGTAGTCAAGTCCATCGAACATAGGGATTGCCAACTTATGCACCATCAGATCTTCCTTAAGTGGTTAATCTCTACATCAAGGAACCAAAGCTCCGATACCAATTTTTAAACAGGCGTAGGGCAACTGAGAGGGGGGGCATGAATAAGTTGTCACAAAATTTAAACTTAAAACTTTAATACTTATCAATTCCACAACTGCACTATACCAAATTTTTTACGTTGAAAACCCAATGAGAGAAAAACCACCGTGAGGGGTAACTCACAATATAAAGATGATAAAAAAAAGGCTCACTACCTATAGAAAGGACTCACTTTCCAATAGGGAGGCTCAGTGCCTATAGATACAAAAGAGAACAAAAAGATCCATCACTACAATTAATACGCATTCACAACTTCCAACACAGTGAAGTACTACTATCACAACTCACTCACAGACACACTTCTGCTCTTATGATTTGTGGCTTGCTTTTGTCACTTTGCATCACACTATCATACAACTCTTCACAATTCAACTTGCTTTTATACCATCCTCAACCTTAAGAACTTTCTCCAATGTTGGCCATTAATACCTCATTTCATAAATTCAAATTAGGTTGGCAACTCAAAATTCCTGCAGTGGAAAGGAATAAGAGTGGACCACTAAAAACATTTAACCAAGACTAGAAAATAATGTCTTGGATCAACCACACACTTCTTCAAATTAATTTTATTCTTCGAATGAAGTGTAAACACCAGGTTGGCCAAACTTAATGAAAACACAAATAAACATTGATGTAAATGCTTCCTAAAAAGAAGATGACACACAGACTCCAAAACACTCTTCATTAAGTAGAAGAACACATCTTAGAATTCTCCAGATACATCCGTAGAAAATGCAACAAAATTCAAACACATAACACCTTCCATCAGTCCATCCGGACTGTGCAAACACCTACAACAACACTGAAACAAGACTTCTAGGTCACCAAATTTCAAACCTCTTTGCCAGATCATAGAAAATACCTTCACAAGACATATCCCAGATCGACAAGATTTGAAAGGAAACAACGGGGGACTACGGAGTGAAACTATTTCTCCCAATCCATAGAAGACTAACTTTGCTAGAAAATTTCACATACCAATGAACATAACTTTCACATGCCATCACACCAGAAGCTAAAACTTAGAATATATCACCACAAGATTACCATTATCAAGTCTTCAAATCTGCATAAGCATATGATCAACACAAGAGAAATGCAGAGCACATACCGAAGCACATTCAGAACACATTCATCACTCTGACTTCTCTTCTTTATTAATTTTCTCAAAAGCACTTGGAAACTCATCAACACAACACATCTGCAACGACATAAAGATAGCACCATGTACACACAACATCTGAGCATCATCTCAGCTATACAAGTATAATCTACAACATACTGAACTATGTTGATATCAATGACAACATTAATGACATCACCACCAGACAAGCTCATATTTGCAATAGAGATAAGATGTTTGAGTTCACAAAACTATAAGGATTCCTAGTGGAAATACCAAAATTTGGAGCTATACTATTGCTTGGTTGCATCATTGTGGTAACAGTTGGATTTATATATGTGGTAATAGAGGCTATAGTTGTAGGGAGAGAAACTTGACTTCCTCCTTGACTTTGGTGTACCCCAAAGCTTGAGTACAAATAGCCATTGTAGGTACATGATTGTTTATGATGTAGGCTAGACTATGCATTACCTCTAATCCCTGAGAATCATCAAGCAAATTCCTCATGTTATCTATCATAGGGACCGCTATGCCAATGATATATTCCATGCTCAAATAGTCTTGAAGTATTTCTAATGGTTTATCCAATTTTTTGAATTTTTCTTCAGGGACATGGGCCACCATGGTTTCAACATTAGTGACAATGGTTGATGGTAATTTCATGGGAATTGTGGCATTAGGGATGGAGACCAAAATTGGTTGATTATTGACACCACTTGTCATGAAAGGGTTGGAGAACTCAAGATCCATAATAGATGTACCAAAAACATGAGATGTCATGAGTCTTGAATTACATCTCATGAAAGTATTGGCAATAAGACACTAGGTTGTGAAACTCATGCAAGTTTCACAACACCAAAAGTGTGCCCAAAATGAACACCAAAGTACTAGAAAGGTATAGAAAACATTCAGAAATAGAAATCAACCAACATAAGTAAATAGGAACCACACAAATAGAGGTCTCAATTTTTTTTTGTTTAGCCAAAACAAGCAAGACAAGGTCACCCAAGGGCATCTAGGTCCTAGTCAGGGGTTCTAAAAGTTTAGAATTTTATTGTGTACTACCTTGTTTAAGAATGCCAATTCAACTTGCAAACAATTGTAACAGTAAATAAATTTCTAGAATTTTCTTAATGTATCCCAATTTGATGCAAAATACATGGAATGATGTTGAAGATTTTTGAAAAAGTTTGAATGTAATTTTTAGATCTGAAATATAGTAATTGGTTGATTATAATATTTAAAGCCCTAAAATGATGATTTTGAATGCAAATTTTGATCTTCAAAAGCAATGTGCTTTCTTTCACTAATTGAACTAAATGGAAAATTCCTAAAAACATGTAGCTATTGATTCCAAAATAGGGATATGCAAGTACTGTAAAATTGAGAACACAAAGACAAACTACTGTGAACAAGTGTGATGAAACACTTGTACAGGGATAGGGTCACCCAATGGTGACTGAGTCCTTGATCAAGGTTCTGAAAATTGGAAAATTAAATGTTTAAGTTGTTTAAGTTTACTATTCCTATCCACAAATAGGTTTGATAGTGCTTGTTTTTTAAGAATTTTTCAATGTAAAGGAAATGAAAATGTGTGAAATTTTGGAACAAAATGACACTTTTTTAATGCAATTTTGAACTAAAAGTATAATCTAAATGACTAAAACACAATATAATGCAAACTATGATGCAATATGTATACAATATTTTTTGATTTTTATAACTTTTTATGATGCAAATATGCAACCATAAATAAGAAATGCAAAACGTAATGATGTAAAACTTAGATCTAGGGTTTGAAATACTACATAATCAAAAAGCTATGATGTAATAATTTCAGGTTCACCAAAATGAAAAATAAAAATGTGGATACCCTAATTTTAATTCCCAAAACCTAGGTTAAATGTTCCATCATTTCTAGGATTTCATTAGGATGCACATCAACAAGGTGTACAAATTGACTTACAACCCCTTATATGAGTCAATTAGACCTTGATCTGCATCTTTTTGAGTCTTAGGAATGAATTGGAAATGATTTGAAGTGATTCCAATAATTAGACTACATAACCTAATATGTAAAATGAAAATTACTAAATACAAACATACAAAAACAATAATTTGCAAGTGGATTTGGAAAGTGTAGACTAATGTGTACCTATCACCAAAAATTGGATTCAACATGCCAAGAAGGACTTAGTCACCTAGGGGAAAATGGGTCTTTGATAGGGGGTCCCAAAACTATTTTTGCAATCCTCTAGTGCTAGATCTAAGCTCTTAATTTCCAATGGTAAACTTTTCAGAATATTATTTGTGAAATTTGTAATTGAGTTTCAATGGCTTGAAAATTTTGATGAAAATGAATGCAACAATACAAAATGAATCTTTAAACTCTCTTCAATCCTCTTTATATTTGTAACCTACACATTCACAAAGATGGAATGTGTTGTGCCATATATGGGATTGCCTTATTTAAACCTCGTGTAAGTGTTTCCACTTCCATAATGGTAATGGCAATGATAGGAATAATAATTGACAAGAAGGAATGATGAATGAACAAAACAATGCAAAGTTCACCACCCTTTAATGGTTGCCTTGAAGGACTAAATTTGTACACATCACCTCAAGGATTTGGATCTTGATTTTCTTGAATTCTTTGGAGACCTACAACAAGGGTTAGCCTTCATAAAACATGAACATGAATACACACATAAACTCTCATAGAATTTGACATGATGTTGGACCTTGAATTGCAGTAATAATGGTCTGAAATGTTACTCTTGACTTGCTCAATAGTTCTCTTGATCATATGTTTTCCAATAATTTTCTCTATTTCTCTTGTTAGATTTCAAATGATAAAATAAATAGGTATTTATAAGTTTTTATCCAATTTCTCAAAAATTACATTCCAAAAGTTGACACTTCATATTTGAAATTTGAATGTTAAAATGTTTCCAACACCATATTTAAATTTGGGTCCTGGCTAAGGAGGGGGACCCATTCACCCATGGGAAAATGGTTCTTGGTCTAAATTTTCAGGACACTCAAAGTCAGGGGGAAATTAATGATTAGGTGTATTTATTCAATGCTTGCCATCCTTGAAAAATGATAAAAAATAGGCTTTGGAATGCATGATTTGGAAAATTAGAAGCTTAATTAAGTCCAATAAATTAGGGGGAAAAACATAATGTGAAATTTTTAAGGTATAAAATTTTCTATACTACACTTCTACCACAAATCATAATCTAGATTTCCCTTCAAATATCTGAATATTCTTTTTACTTCTTTCTCATGAGTTTTCTTAGGATTAACTTGATATTTGGAAACAAAAAAAAAAGGATGTATGATATCAGGTCTAGAAGAATTCAAGTATAATAAAACTCCAATAATAGATCTATAAAGAGTTTGATCAAACTTAGGCGACTCATCAATCTTGCTTAGGTGACAATTGGTTGCCATATGAGTACTTACTAGTTTGGAATCCTCTATGCCAAACTTATTCAACATCTCTTTAACATACTTATCCCGAGAAATAAAGATACCATCATTTAGTTGAACAATTTGAAACCAAAGGAAGAAAGAAACTCACCAATCGTAGACATCTCAAACTCTTTCTTCATATCCTCTAGAAACTTATTACACATATTATCATCTCCGCCAAAGATGATGCCATCAACATATACAACGACTATCAAAATATTGTCTTCGTCTATCTTAGTATAAATTACATTAAAATTTGTAGTAACTTTCTTGAAACCTTGTTGAAGTAAGTACTTATCCAATCGAGCATACCAAGATATAGGAACTTTCTTGAGTCCATACAAATCTTTCTTTATTTTTCACATCATGTTCAAATCTTTTGATAGTTGGAAACCATCTAGTTGCTCAATGTATACCTCTTCCTCTTAATCACCATTAAAGAAGACTAAATTGACATCCATCTAATAGACTGAAATTATTGTGAGCAACAAAGGTAAGAAACATCCTTATTGCCTCCATTCTAGCTACCAAAGAAAAAGTCTCCTCAAAATCAATAACTTCAACTTGTGAATAACCCTTACATACCAATCTGGCTTTGTTCCTTACAACTTCACCATCTTCATTGAACTTGTTCTGAAACACCCACTTTGTTCCTATAACATTCTTATCAGTTGGTCTGGGAAGAAAATCCCATGCTAGATTCTTTTTTATTTGATTCAATTCCTCTTCCATTTCCTTCATCCAACCTTCATATTTTCTAGCATCAAAATTTTTCTTGGGATCTCCCTTTGACAGTAAACACACATTTTATTGATCACTTTCTTTTACAAGCCTTCTCTTGGTCAAAACACTTTCATTCTTATTTCCAATCATTCTTATTTGATTTTCTGAATGATTCTTTTGAACATACTTTTATGGAGTCTTAGGAACCTTTTCTGATTCTTGTTTCTTCTCTTCTTTATCTTCTTCTTCTTCTTCAATACAAGGAGGTATATCAGATTTAAAAACCTCTTGTTTTTGTGATATCTGACACAAATATTCATTTACTTTCACATTTTTCTTTTAATCATATTTTCCAATATCTTGTAGCATCTATAGGCCTTTCTTCTAGTTGAGTAACCAAGAAAGATCCCTTCATCACACCTTGAGTGAAATTTTACAAGGTCTTCTTCATCTCTTCTGATGTAGCACTTTCTTCCAAAGATCCTAAAGTATCTAATAGTAGGAAGAATTCCGTACCATAGCTCATAAGGGGTATTAATGCTATTGACCCTAAACCATGTACTCTCTTAAGAAAATAGACAACAATGTGAACTTCTTCCTTCCAATACATATCAGATAGATGAATATATTTCAACATAGCCCTAGCCATCTCTTGAATAGCCCTAATCTTCTTTTCCACTACCCCAATCTACTGAGGGGTTTTAGGAGAAAAAAGATGTCTCCTAATACCATGATCTTCACAAAATTTTTCAAATTCATTTGAAGTAAATTCACCTCCTCTATCATATCTTAAGCATTTTATCTTAACATCCACTTCATTCTCAAATTTTTCTTTGAAAATTTTAAACTTATCAAAGGCTTTTGATTTTTCTCTTACAAGTGTAACCCAATTCATTCCAGAGTAGTCATCAATTAGAAACATGAAATACCTTTCACATTGTTGAATCTTTGTTCTTGTAGGTCCACATAGGTTAGTCCAAATAAACTCCAATGGTATTGTACAAGAACACTCCAAGTGCTCTTGAAATTTTCATTTTCTTTTTCTCATTCACTCCTTGCATAATGTGTTTGCAGGCCTAGTTATCTTAGGAATATCTCTCATTTCATGAGTAGAGATGATATTTACCATATTATCAAAGTTGATGTGTCCCATTCTCTTGTACCATAGCCAAAACTCACTGGATTAACCCAATAAAAAAATTATTCCATTTTCCTCCTTTAGATGACAGACATTTCCATTTGTCCAAGTTTCTTCAACAACTAATCTTCCAAACCCTACCTTCTTGATCTCACAAAATTTGGCATGAAATATAAGGTTATATCCTTTGTTGCACATTTTATTGACATTAAGGATATTATGCTTCAGCCCTTTGAAATTGAGGACATCCCTGGTCTTGTTCTTTCCATCAATGGATATAGAACCCTTTCCAAAAAATTGTGTTGACTCATCACCATCAAACTTAACATCTCTACCATTACACTTCTTAAGACTGATGAACCTTCCCTTGTCGATAGTCATGTGGTTAGAGAAACAACTATAAATAACCCAAGTAGTTTCTTCTTCCTTTGCATGAAAGGTAGTTCACATAGCCATTGATATTTCATTATTTTTGTTAGCCTACAAAATAGTGAACTTATATTGTTCAATTTCACCCTTTTTGTCTTTCACAATCATGAATAGGGTTTTATCATCTGAATCATTATCCTCATCTTCTAAAGAAAAAATTCTCTCCTTGGATTAAAGACTTATTTTAAACTTCTCTCTTTTCTTTCTATCTTTTGATTCTTTAAAAGGACATTTAGAGGAAAAATGACCAATTATCCCATAATTGAAGCACACGAAAGGTAACTTACCTTTGTATTTTTTGGTTCCTTTCTTCAATATTCTCACAAATTTTTCTTCTACCTCATCAAAGTCATCATTCTGATTTTCTATTTCTTCTTCTATTTTTTATAGGCTTTAAATGTTGCTTCCTTATTTAGAGCTTCTTTGTCAAACTCTCTCATTTCAAAGACTGTGAGAGCTCCAAAAAAATCATCTAATGAATACTTATCCAATTCCTTAGATTCCTCAATAGCAGATACCTTATGACTATAAGATTCAGGGAGAGATATCAAAACCTTCTTCAAATTATCATCTTCTTTCACTTATCCAACAAGACCTCTTATGCTAGTAACTAATTCATCCACCCAGAGCATATAACTAGCAATATATTCATCCTCTATCATCCTCAAGGTCTCAAATATGCTATTGAATGTTTGCATCTTGGATTGTTTCACTTTATTATCTCCTTCATAAATGTTGCTCAAATTTTCCCATATATCCTTGGTTGAACTGAAACACATCACCTTCAGAAGTTCTGAATCAGCTAACCCACACATGATAGAATTATTTTCCTTGGTATTATTATCATACAACCTAATCTCAACAATATTTTTAGGAGTAGCAAGAGTAGTGTGTTGGATGTTGTGATTGTGTTGTTGATATGTGGTTGTCATTGATGTCAACACTATTAGCATTTGGTGTATTGAAGTTTGTATATGTTGAGGATATTGAGAAAATTGTTAAAAGAAAGTTCTAGGTTACCAGTGGTTCAGTGAAGGTCATGAAGGTGTCTTGTTCTATATGTTGAAGATCATTTGTTTTGGATTAGAGGGTTTTCTATTGAGTGTATCTAGTTCATCTACCAGAAGTTTCAGAGGTCCGCATGAAGACTTGATCGTGTTGTGAAAAATTGTGATCTGACAACATTTTTGTGGGTTATGTCAGTGTTCCTGATTGAATTTTATGTGTTTATGGTAATTTTTGTTGCTGCGGATATTTCTCTATTGTTTCTTGGTGCTTGTGGATGTTTCTAGATTGTGCTCTATCTTTGTTGTACATCCACATTGATTGACGTGCTCATAGTTGAATATTTTTTTCTATATGTTCAGTTTTTCATGTTCTTGGCCGACATGATGGTTGTAGAATGTTGTGGATCTTCAAGGTGAAATTAATTGAAGTATTTTTGTGTTGGAGTTATTAATTTGGGTCTCCACTATGTTGTGGCTGACCTTGGTGAATTCACATTGCAAATTTATTTGTAAAATTGGGTCGACATTGAAAATATGTTTTATATTTTTTGCCAACTAAGTTGTTGATGTAATCTCATGTTGTGTATATATAAGAGTGATTATTTCATCAATGTAAAGTGTGCTCAGTGTGCTCCTATGTGTGTATGTGTGAATATCATTCAATTATAGAACAAAGTGTGAAGAAGTTTGAGCAAAGAGAAAAGAAGGTTTTTCTGCATGCTTAATTAGAACTGTAATCATGCTTGTGTAGAAGCTATTTTCTCAGTTCACAATTTGAATGGTTTTAATCCAAACCTTTCTTTGGATAGTGAGTCCTCTTTTGTATTTGAGTAGTGAGCTCTAGGCAGTGTACTTGAATGCATGTTCATTCCCATTATTCTTATACTTTTAACAGGGTATAATATTGTGGATTAACCTCCACCATGGTTTTTCCCCTAACAGGGTTTCCACGTCAAAATCTTGGTATTCTCTGTGTTTCTGATGTGATGATTGTTCATGGTTTATTATTCATTCATCAGATCTGAGATTAAGTAAAGTAAAGTTTGAAAAAAATTAAATAATCCGAGACAACTGATTCATCCCCCCTCTTAGTTGTCTATCGTTGTTTTTCCAACAATTGGTATTAGAGCAGGTTCCTCTGAAGAAGTTTAAAAGCTTGAGGTGATCTGAGATGGCATCATACAAGAAGGATAGTCCTAGATTTGATGGAGCAAACTACTCACTGTGGAAAGCTAGGATGGAGTGTCATTTGAAGTGTCTTGGTGAAACTTTTTGGAAAATTACAAAGAAAAAATGTGTTATTCCTATGAGTGGTCCTTCCACTGTTGATGAGGTTAAAGAGGTTGAGAATAATTTATGGGCTATGGAAGCTTTGTTGAGTGCTCTAATAGATTCATAAATGATAAATGTGTTAGGTTTGAAGAAAACTCATGAGATGTGGATGAAGCTGGAAACTTTGTATGAAGGAGATGCACATGTGAAGATGGCTAAGCTATAGAGTTTGAAAGGAAATTATGAAAATTTGAAGATGGGTGAAGATGAAAATATTTCTTCTTTTATGCAAAGAGTAAATTAACTAGTGATGGGTATTAGATGTACTAGTGGTATTCTAGATGAGGAAGAAATTGTGGCTAAGGTGCTTAGAGCATTGCCTCCCTCCTACAAAGCAAAGGCTCATGCTATTGAAGAAACTAGATCATTGACGAATGTGACGAGGGATACATTGATTGGTAAACTTGTTGCCTTTGAGTTGAGAAAATTTGATGATTCTATTCATAAGACTGAAATTGCATTTAAGGCTACTGTATCTAGAAGAAATAAGCAAAGATATGATTCGGGAGAGAGTTCTAGAAAGACATTCAAATATGAGGAAGAAATGAAACAACTTGAAGATGAAGAAAGAGAGGTAGAAGAGTTGGAAGCAATGATTGTAAAGAAAGAAGGTAGAGGACAAGGTAAGTATAAAGGAAAGCTACCTAGCAAATGTTTTTCTTGCAGTAAAATAGGTCATTTTGCATCAAGGTGTCCTAAAAGAGTCCCTAGATCTAAGCCTTACAAACCTAGATTTCAAAAGAAATGTTATTTTTCTGAAGGAGTGATTGATGATGAGTCTGATAAAGAGAATGATAATGAAGATGATTTGGTTTTCATTCCTATCAAGGAAAATAGTCCTGTGGCTATTAAATCTTCTAAAGTTGAGAAAGCTCTTGTAGCCTGAATTGAAGAAAAGGATGAGTGGGTCATTGACAATGGATGCTCACATCATATGACTGGTGATAAAATCAGATTTGTAAATCTAGAGAAGTGTGATGGTGGGGTTGTGAGATTTGAAGATAACAATTCTTGTGTGATTCGTGGTAGAGGATCTATTTGTCTTGGTGGTAAGCATAACACTGATGATGTTCTTTATATTGAAGGCTTGAAACACAACTTGTTAAGTGTTGGACAAATGGTGGACAAGGGTTATGATCTTCAGTTCAAAGATGGAAGATGCAAGATATATGAAAGCTCTGGAAATGTAATTGCTTCAGGTAAACAGACAAAAGGTAATACTTTTCACTTGAATGCTACTAGTGAAAGTTGGTTATGGAATAGAAGGCTTTGTCATGTGAATTTTGATAACATAGTCAAAATAAGTTCCACTCAAGCAGTAAGAGATCTACCTAAGCTAGTAAAGCATGCTAGCACAATTTGCAAGGAGTGTCAAATGGGAAAACAAACTAGAGTTTCTTTTCAGAGAAAACAACATAATTCAAATGGATTACTGGAGTTGATACTATAGACATCAAAAATATAAAGATTGATATCGCACACTTGATCTTGATCTACTAACATCGCCTCATCCTAAATTATCCATCTATCTAACCATTTAATCAAATAGCCTTATTTGATTAAATTCATCATAATTCTCCTTTTAATTAAATAAATCCCTCGATTTAATTAAATCATTGTCTTTGTGTAATTAGCTAGGTCACTTCATCTTCCTATCTTTGATTTAATTAAATAATCCATATTATTTGATTAAATCTCTAAAGTTCATCTAATTAAATTAAATAAATCAAACATTTATCTAATTTAATCTAAAATCACCCCCTTTGGTTAAATAAATCAAAAATATTTATTTAACTAAGTCTAAATCATTCTCTTCTCATTTTGAGTTATTTAAATCCTAAAATCTAAGTCAAAATGGTCAAATCAACTAACATTTTTAAATTAATCAAATCATGATCAATACTAATCGTAATCACTCCAAATCCTCTAGATTTTGCAACTTGCACATGAAAATCAATTTAATTGATTTATAAATCATCTATTTTCATTCAAAAAGGCATCAAAGATGGAATATTCCTCAAATTTGAAATTTCCCCCCAAAAGGACTTGTCCATCCAACAAAGAATTTAAGGCTCTTACATTGTCTCTTACATGTCTCCCACTTGGCATTTAACTCATCTTTCATCCCCCCTAAACATGTCATCTCATCAAATTCAAATTTCAAATTTGCACATTGATCAAAATTTGTTCAACCTTCATCCTATCAAATGTTGACAAGTGGCACCTTGCCATTGGTTGAATGTTAGTCCCACATTGCTTCATTTTTGGCATTCATCCATCTTAGCATTCTATAAATGAAGAGCTCCTCTCCTCATTTTATCATCTACAATCCAAGCAAAGTTACCATGCTCAAATATCTCTTGAATTTTATCCATTATCATTGAGTCATAACTAGGCTTTTTGCAGATTTTTGGCTTGGAGTCTTCATTCTTCACAACAAAGTGGATCAAAATCTTCAACATTCGAAGCTTACATCTTAGGAATTGGGAAAGGGCCAATTTTCACATCAAATTGGCACCAATTACCCCCTGGGATCATGAGTTTGCATATCTAATTAGGATTTAATCTTTGTTTTGTCATTTTCATTGTGTTCTTCACTATTTTCTTTCCTAGTTTGAGGTTGTAAATGGATTTCATGGGGAATTCTTATTTTGGCTTGCAATATCTAACTTGAGGTGTTTATTCTCTTTGTTTTGTAGGTACCAAGGTTGGGGTTTGCACATTTGGTGCTAGAAGGAGGGTTGGATATCATTATTTCTAATCTTTTCTTGAAATTTTTGCGTTTTTCTTCACATAGGAAATTCCAACGCTGGGAGCTCAGCGTCACTGTTTTGGCACCACGAGCTCATCAGCGTCGTTATATGGCACTGCTTAAAACAAAAATTGCGCTGCTGGACTCGTCCTGCCAACATTTTTGAATTTTAAACTCTGCCGCTGGACTTGCCGACCTGCAGAAATTGTCAAAAAATTTTAAACTCTGACACTGGATGCAAACTACGACGCGAGCTGAAAATTGCGACGCAGTTGAGCTCTTTGTCCCAACACAGAGCGATGCTGACTGGTAAGTGGCGCTCTAAGGGCACCGCTGGGAGACAAAACTGCGACACCATCATGAGTTGCGACGCTGGGAGACAGTAAAAAGGGAAAATTTAATTTTAGCACGTGCTTTTGATTTATGATTGACTTTTCCTCTATTTTCTGCTTTTTTAATTTCTGTGTTTTTGTAGAATCTGACTAGTTTTTCCTCTTTGTAGGTGGGAAATCGAAATCAAAAGAAAGAGAAGCATGAGAAGGATGTTCATCAAATCAAAGTGTTTTTAAACACTCTAGTGTTTGTTTAACACTTTAAGAATTTGTTATCTTCTCTTTCTTAGAACACTAATTTTTGTTTGGGCTTAAAAATAACATTTTCCATTTCTTGCAAAGGCTAAAATGAACTTTAGGATCACAACATACTAGATTTTGTTTATTGGATTAATGAATTGAACAAAATGTCTTTCACTTGTGATTTGGTGCTATAAAAAAAAATGAACTCACACTTTTCTTTGTGGATTTAAAAAGAACAAGTGTAACTTTATTTTTCATGAGAGCTTACTTAAACTAAAGCCATTGAAAAAGAACGTATGTGCTTCTCTCGCACTTTATAGCGATCTTGAGAATCAAAAGGCCTTTTTCATGATTTTGGGATAAGACAAAGCAATCACCTCCACACTTCATTTTTGGGTTTAAAATTGAACAAAATCTTGTGCGAGTGTGAATGAATTTATTGCATGTGTTCTCCCTTTGTTTCTAAACAAGGGTTGATCGAACTATGAATAAGTTTATTCACTTTTGGCTATCTTAGAGGGCCTGCCTTGGGGAAAAAGTACTCACCCAAGGGAACGACTCAACTGGTAACACTCTATAGCCAAGAGTATTTCCAACCGAGAGATAAATGTGGGTATTGGAGTAAATGCCAATATCACGCGGTTGGCTTCAACGAGATGGATCTGAAAGGGGACTCTTGCCATATGAGTCAATCTCCATGAACAAAAAGTCCAAAATAGAACCCTTGTTTCGTAGTGACCAATTGATCCATTGAGCGAGTTTATCAAAGTGGCATTGGAACTTAGATTCCAAGAAGTTACTTGCCATGTCCGATCTTGGTTAAAGTATAGAGGTTAAGACTTCATTCTTAACATACCTTTATACTCTTTCCTTGGTTGCATGTAAAATCATCTCTTCTACGAAGGGCATGAGGCAAGCCCACCAAGAAAAACGTACCAATTGAGCTAGGGTGTTGTATTGCTTTAATAAAAAACATTGGAAAACCAACATTCAACATGAGCATCAAATCTCAAAACCTTTAGGAGAAGCAAATCTCCTTGAACAAATTCACATGTTATTGCTTGCCCTTGGGATTTGTATCCTTAGAGGCTTCTAAGCATTTGGATTTCATCTCAATTTTCTCCTACTAAGGTCAACATTAGGAAACCTTTGCCTTGATTTCCTTGATTTCTACATCATGCATTTTGTGGGATGAAAGAAAATTAGGACATTGGAAATTTCGTTGAAAACCTAATCGAGAAGTGTGTTTGTGATAAAAAGAATCCATTAAGCAAAGATTGAATCAATTGGACCCCACACATATGCTTGGCATCTTTTTGGTCATATGGTTTTCATGAAAACATTGATCTTTTGATTTTTGAATTACTCTTAGAGAAAGGCATGCTCTTCACTATCTTGGTCTTGTAAAAAAAGTCCTTTCTAGGTTCATTTAGGAGAAAATCAAAAATTTCACCCATCCCAAACACTTATCAAAATCCATCCCACCAAACAACTTTAGATTGTTGGAAACATCATTATCTAGACTTGGGTACATCCTCAAAATCTAAACCATCTTGTTTAGTTACGTGTATGGGAATGCATCCTTTCTCATACATTTAATTGAATTCAAAATCCTTTTGAACAAATTCATCCTAAGATCACATCCAACATCTTAGGGTTTACAAGTTCATCATCCAAATCAAACCAATCAAAATCAAACCCTAATTCTAGCATTGATCCAAAATCCCTAAATGTTCAACACTCATATCATTCACAATTTTTATCTGTCATCTCAACATTGGTCCTAAGAACCTTAGAGGTCACTTTTGCAACAAGGTCAAAACACAAGGAGAACATGGAATACAAACTTGATCCATACATCATGAGTAATCCAAATCAATTGAACTTTCAAAGCCTTACAATGCCGATTGATTATCAACACTCACATCTATACAAATCGTACATGGGATCATTACCTTCTACAAATGTCAATGGCACAAAAATTGTAAGTATTCCCAAATCAAATATTGGAACACATTTTCCGATGGTAGATCTAAATCGAAACCTACAAATTTTCCAACCGAACAATCAATGCATGAGCATTCAAACGAACAATGAGAATGTACAAAGTACAAGTTTTTGAAACATAAATCTAGAAAACTTTGGGATAAATATGGTTGCAAATCATACAAATATTGTTCAAAATCCAAACAAGATGTTAACAACTCCAAGTCAAGGTAACACCATGCAAGATCAGAGTTACCTAAAACAAGGCAATGTGATTCCCAATATCAACAATGTTCAATTTCAACCCATAATGCCAAATTTGAACATCATCCCAAATTAGAACATTGTCCAAAATTAAACATGGGTACACACTCCAAATCTTCTTAAACAAAAACCAAATCAACTATATCAAGGGAGTCAAGATCGAAATCAAGATCAAATTTGGCGAGATCAAATTGCTACACTTACCAAAATAGTTGAGTCATTGCGCCAAGAGACACCTCCACCACCATTACCCATATCAACATCATTCCTTGGTTTAAGGCTTCCCCCTTTACCTAGCACCAATCACTCCATCCAAATCAATCCACCTAACACAAATCAAGCCATCACATTAAATCCATTGAATATACCATCGACATCACACCAACAGATGGTATCTAATCAAATGACAACATCAATCCCGATAAATCAAAATATGGTCTCCCAAGGACCTATCACCTCGATCACTCCCACCACTCCTATCACACCCATCATATCTCACCCCCTCAATACCATGATCGCTCCAAGCGTATCTCAACAATTTGGCACTACATTCGACACGATTCCAAATACACCACCACTACCACCAAAACCAAGTGCAATAAGTCAATATTGTAACATCGCACTAAAAGCACATCAAGCCTACCAACAAGCGCTTCAACAATATTAGGAAGCTCCACAAGCCGCTCAAGGTACCCACACCGCTCAAGCTACCCAAGCCGCTCAAGCTACCCAAGCTGCCCAAGCCTCTCAAGCTACCCAACAAACACAAGCACAAACACAAAAAATGATAATTATTGGGGATACCGATGACCATTCAACCACTGGTGATAGCATTGACAATATCCCCACCACAATTGCTGAAATCATTGATCAAAATCTATCCATCAAAGAGCACATTGGAGATGTTTCTATCTCATCCGAAGATCAAATCAACATAGCTCAAGAGTCACTTTTCAATCATGATCAAAATCTGCCAACGATACCCAACAATGATCCAATTCAAGAAATTTCAACATCACTTGACCCAATGGTTGAAGACATTCACAATCTCTCCACCGCAATTGTTGAAAACAATGTTCAAAACCTATCCATCAATGAGCACATTGAAGATGTTTCCACCTCATTCGATGACCAACTCACCATACATCAAGAGCCACTCTTTAGTGATCTATTTCAAGGAGTGTTAATATTTTTTTATTCTATCGACATAATGCACGATCCATTGACCAATGATCATATTAAAAATGTCTCTACATCGCCTTATGAGTTAGGGGACATATCTCAAGAATTTATTCCAAAGCATGATCAAAATCTTTCACTAAGGTCTAGCAATGGTCCTTTCCAAGACATATTGACATCCTTCAACCTCATGGTTACAGATACTGAAGGAACCTTGAACTCAACACTTGAGGATATTGAACCATTTACCATGTCTAATAACGACATCCAAGAACCCTTTGTAAGCAATTCATCCTTTGAAACTGATCCATGTCAAGAACCTTATCCAAAGCATGTCGAAAGCAACTCTGATATCATTCAAGATCAAGAATTTGTATCTACAAGATATTACAATGATCTAATGGACACTCTCCTATCTATGGAAGATGATCATATCCACATAGCACATACTCCTCCATCTACCCATGAGATGATTTCTTTGGATGGAGACATAGATGATCATCATTCAGAACATGATCCCTTTATTTTAGACATTGTTACACAAAAAGAGCAGATTATTAATTCCTATAGTCGAACTAAGTTATCAACATCAGGATCTGATATATCCCAAATTCAGACTGAGGACATCAGGTATGAGGATATCCAATATTATCCACTCAAGGAAGTTGGTCAGACAAAACAAGATACTTTAGAGTCAGCAGAGCATCCAATCGAAATAACATCATCTGCAGTGGTCATTTGTCAGAGCATGTTTACTGAACAAGACATCTCAAAACAAGCAGAATCAAGGAACAAAGGTACTACTTCCACCATACTGGGGGAAACTATGTCTCAAGCAAATATCAACATAGGGAGCACAAAGAGTCCTTATGATGAAACTAGTGTCAATACTACAACTAGCCTTGTCATGAATCTTCATCCACCCATCACCCCATCCACGAATTGGGACCAACATCGAAAGAAATATTTGAATCAAAGAAAGAGGAATATCATCAAAGAAAAGGAATTTGAGAAGCACAATTGACAAATCCAATACAAGTGGATACCAAAGAATACAAAGAAAGATCATCCCTATCAAACTCCATCAGTCAAAGAAACTATGGGGAAAAATAAAATAGGGAAAAGTAGCCATCAAAGATGTCCACAAAAGTAAAAGCAGGCTTTTCAAGAAACATACAAAGTGTATCAAGCAGTTGGTCCTAATTCCATGCACACTTTTGTATCCACCCATCATTGCTCATCTTCCCAAGTTTGGAGAGTCAAAAGCTCCAAACTGTCAACCAATCCATCTTTTATCCCTAAACACACTCCATCCACGCCTCCATTTATGATATCCAATTCTTACATTGACCATGTATTGGCAACAACCCTTCATCATAAGGATTTTGAAGGCACTCTATCATGACGTGTGCATAGAGACAAAGTTAACTTCGGTATCGATAAAGCAGATCAAGAATCCCAAAAGTTGCATTCAAGTGCACGTATCTTAGCAAAGCAACTTCTTCAGGCAGGATACCGATAGCACATTATGACAGAAGCATCTACATCAACAACACTTTGTGATTCAGCATGAGCTTAAAATCTTTTAGAAAAATACAAAAAAATTAAAAAATATGAAAATCCAAAAAAATCAAAAAAGGGTTGAAAATAGTAAAGATAAAAAAATTGTCCTCTAGTGAAAACTGCATCGGTGGCGCTTTGGGCAAGACCATGATGAAAACCTAGCAAACAGGCATCATGTATGGAATTGAGCATCTACGTGTGCCAGTTCATGTGAAATCATCTCATCCAATCTGTAATAAATCCAGCATTCCATCCATCTTAGCAGTAATAAATCCATTAACCCATGAACCCTCTATCCAATCCATGTGCATATATCTGCATCCATCATCTTAGTTATCTTGATCTTGATGAAGTTTGGGGCACACTTTACACTTGCTTATGGTAAACATCTTGACATGGGCTGTTTTCATTGATCATATCCTATGTAGCATTATCTGAGCCATGAAGCATTATCCAAATAAGCATCCTTTATCCAAACACCTTATCTTATTACAAGATAGTCCTTGGCATCCTTTGTGTGCTTTCCATATCCATCCATCCATACACTTATCTAAGTATCCATCCATAACACTCCATACATTGCTAGACACTAGGGGCAGATATTTACATCTTGCTTCGAGAATAAACCTTGATCTATATCCTTCGCCTTATATGGTGATCCGAACATTGGAAAACATAAAATCAAATTGGTCAAAGCATTTGTGATCTAGAATCCAAATCACTAGCCCATGGAATATTTTGACAAGATGACGTTCCTTATCAATATTCATCATTCATCGAATATCAATCCAAACAATCACTATCAGTTTCATCTAAGTTGCACTTCAAACATCACATCAAATCATTTGAACAACTTTTATTCCAAACCAAGCTTCAACAATCTTGATAAACCGAATCCAATGAATCCATAATATTGGGATATCCTTCCCGATCATTGTGTTGCTTCACACTATCCTTGCATTGGTGTGCATCATCAACAATGTTATCATCACCAATCCTGATCAATCAATCCTTGCATTGTTGTGCATCCTCAACAATGTTATCGTCATCAATCCTAATCAATCCAATCCTTGCATTGTTGTGTATCCTCAACAATGTTATCATCATCACCAAATCCATCGATTCGATCAATCAACCTTAGCTTGGTCTTCAAAAAAATCCTAAACAAAGCAATGATATCAGCACACATGTCCATATCCAAATCGTCAAAATTGTGCGAAAAATCCAAAAAACATCCAAAAAACATCCAAAACATCAAAAAAATCCAAAAACATCCAAAACATCAAAAAATCCCAGAAACAATCATAAAAGCAGAAAACATCAAAAACATGGAATCCGAACTACGTCGTTTCTGAGCTTAAATGTAGGCAAGGCTAATCTTTGATCAACCCCCGAGACATCAAAATCCAAAAAAATTCATAAAATCTCAGAAAACCCCAAAACATTGGAAAATCGAAAAATCAAAACATTTGAAAAATCCAAAAAACCCAAAAAACAACCTCAAAACATTCCCAAAACATAAAAAAATCCAAATATTTGAAAAAAATCCATCCATCTCATCTCGATTTCACTCAAAATAATCAATCATCCATAATAAACTAATCGTCACCTTCATCCTTTGGCAACACAAACAGAAACAATCACAATAATCAACAAAAGCAAGCTTCAATTGTAAAATCAAAAGCAAACAACAAATCTTTAAAACAAAATCAAAGTCTTGATCATTTTCAAACATGTCAATCAACTTTATATCAAAAGCCTATCAATCAAATTATCAACCCATGATCATCCTATACAATGCATGTCCTAGGATATATCGTTCTGACAATGGACATCATTTTGGATATCACCTTTGATTCTTATCCTATCAAAACACATCCCTTTGGCTGAAGGTATGAAGAACATTGGATTGTTTTTGTACTTGATCTTTTCTTTTGGTTTATCTTATTGTGCTCATTCCAAGGACCTCTCAATGATGTCCCCAACGAAGGGATTTAGAGAGATAGGAATGGGGCAATGATCACTATCTTTTTATCTGTTGTGCTTGTTGGATGTTCTTGTAATATAACCTTGGCGAATACTTGATTTGTAGGGTACATCCTAGCAAGGTTTCTGTATGTTAGGTGTGAACAAGAATACTCCTATCTGTTTGTTGAGTCAAAGTTCATCACACTAGGTGCAATTCCATCTTGGTTCTTTATACCCTAATGCATCGTGCCTACGTGTGTTATCAAACATAAGGTAATTGGCCCTTTGAAAATCCCAACTCCTCGGCAAGTAATCATCATCATCATCATCATCATCTCATGTCTTGTTGGAATCTATTGTTTTCCTCTATCTATTTCTTTTCGCGCTAACATGGTACCATGATAGTTAATTGTAAATCATCGCTAATGCATCCATCTTGCATCCACAGGCCATCTACATATCATATCATATTATATAAGAAACATTGATCATCTCGCATGCATTGCAGTTCATCATTGCATAATATAGATTGGTTATTCTAGGCATCTCATAAACCATACATTTATTATCCATTACATAATCATAAAAGCATCATCATATCATATCATATACATCCATATCATCCATGCATCATCATATCACCCATTGCATATAAACATCATAATCATCTCATCATCAATAATGTCACTGTCATGGTACAAATCAGGATCAAAAGTGTATAATATATCAAAATAGGCATGAGGCTAGCCATGGCTGATGACTGTCTACATCATCAAATCTGTCTACATCAAAAATTTGAGTTGAACTAATCTTGAAACTCTTTGTCGAGAGATCAACCCTCAAATCAAACCTCTTCGCCCGATCTCTTGAGGGGGCAATATACCAACGTAATTCTTCTCGCTGGGGCAATAGTGGGGCATCCAAAAAAAACATAATTTTTTTTGAATTTTGATCGCGACAAGTTTATTCTTTGAACCAATGCAACAAGTGCATCGCTTCAAAGAGGGGAAAAATGTAGACATCAAAAATATACAGATTGATATCGCACACTCGATCCTGATCTACTAACATCACCTCATCCTGAATTATCCCTCTATCTAACCATTTAATCAAATAGCCTTATTTGATTAAATTCATCATAATTCTCCTTTTAATTAAATAAATCCCTCGATTTAATTAAATCATTATCTTTGTGTAATTAGCTAGGTCACTTCATCTTCCTATCTTTGATTTAATTAAATAATCCATATTATTTGATTAAATCTCTAAAGTTCATCTAATTAAATTAAATAAATCAAACATTTATCTAATTTAATCTAACATCACCCCCTTTGGTTAAATAAATCAAAATATTTATTTAACTAAGTCTAAATCATTCTCTTCTCATTTTGAGTTATTTAAATCCTAAAATCTAAGTCAAAATGGTCAAATCAACTAACATCATTTAAATTAATCAAATCATGATCAATGCTAATCATAATCACTCAAATCCTCTAGATTTTGCAACTTGCACATGAAAATCAATTTAATTGATTTATAAATCATCTATTTTCATTCAAAAAGGCATCAAAGATGGAATATTCCTCAAATTTGAAATCCCCCCAAAAGGACTTGTCCATCCAACAAAGCATTTAAGGCCCTTACATTGTCTCTTACATGTCTCCCACTTGGAATTTAACTCATCTTTCATCCCCCCTAAACATGTCATCTCATCAAATTCAAATTTGAAATTTGCACATTGATCAAAATGTGTTCAACCTTCATCCTATCAAATGTTGACAAGTGGCACCTTGCCATTGGTTGAATGTTAGTCCCACATTGCTTCATTTTTGGCATTCATCCATCTTATCATTCTATAAATGAAGAGCTCCTCTCCTCATTTTATCATCCACAATCCAAGAAAAGTTACCATGCTCAAATATCTCTTGAATTTTATCCATTATCATTGAGTCATAGCTAGGTTTTTTGCAGATTTTTGGCTTGGAGTCTTCATTCTTCATCAACAAAGTGGATCAAAATCTTCAACATTCGAAGCTTGCATCTTAAGAATAGGGAAAGGGACAATTTTCACATCAAATTGGCACCAATTCCCCCATGGGATCATGAATTTGCACATCTAATTAGGATTTAATCTTTGTTTTGTCATTTTAATTGTGTTCACTATTTTCTTTCCTAGTTTGAGGTTGTAAATGGATTTCATGGGGAATTGTTATTTTGGCTTGCAATATCTAACTTGAGGTGTTTATTCTCTTTGTTTTGCAAGTACCAAGGTTGGGGTTCGCACAGATACATATTGATCTATGTGGTCCCTCCAGAGTCAGAAGTCTTCATGGAGAAAGGTACTTTATGGTGATTACTGATGATTACTCTAGAATGATATGGGTTGCTTTCCTAAGAGAAAAATGTGAAGCATTAGAAAAGTTCAAAAGTCTCAAAGCTATGGCAGAGAATGAGAAAGGTCTAAAAATCAAATGCTTAAGGTTAAACAAAGGTGCTGAGTTCACCTCCAGGGAGTTTAATTCTTTGTCTGAAGAGCATAGAATCAAAGGACAGTTATCTACTCCCCAAACCCCTTAGTAGAATGGAGTTGTAGAGAGGAAGAACATAACAATTCTAGATGCTACTAGAAAAATGATGATTGAAGGAAATGTGCCTCACATCTACTAGAGTGAAGTTGTAAGCACTGCTATGTACACATTGAACCTGGTAAATGTAAATAGTAATTCTGGTAAGACTCCTTTTGAACTATGGTTTGGTTATAAGCCTACTGTTAGGTATTTCAAGATCTTTGGAAGAAAATGCTACATCAAGAGAGATGATGATATAGAAAATTTTGATGCAAGAAGTGATGAAGTAATCTTTCTAGGTTACTCTACTAGAAGCAAGGCCTACCCATGCTATAACAAAAGATTGAGAAAAATGGTTGAGAGTGCAAATGTCAAAGTTGATAAGGATTCTGCTAAATCATCTAACATTGTGGATATGATTCAGATGAAGACAATACAAACAAAGGGAAGAATGTTCAGACACAAAACCAACTTCATATTGTGCCATATGTTCCATATGTTCTTTTTTTTCCGGTAAATGAAGGTAGTTAAGAAGCAAAGATAAGTGCAAGTGCAAAAGAAAGAATAGAAGAATTAGAAGTTCGAAAGAATCCTAAAACTCCGAGGTATGTAAAGCTAAATCATTCTAAAAATAAAATTATAGGAGACAAGAATAAAGATGTGCAAACTAGAAGAAGGATTGCAAAAGAGTATTTCTTGATATCCAAGATTGAACCTAAAGATATCGATGAAGCTTGCAATGATGAACACTAGATGAAAGCTATGAAGGAAGAATTAATGCAGATTGAAAAGAACAATACATGGGTACTTGTTTCTAGACCTAAAGATAAAAATGTGATTGGTACTAAATGGTTCTTTCAGAATAAGTTGAATGAACAAGGTGAAGTGGTTCAGAATAAAGCAAGACTGGTATGTAAAGGGTATTCACAAATGGAAGGTATTGATTTTGAAGAAACCTTTTCCCCTGTTGCTAGAATTGAAGCTGTAAGGTTATTTCTTGCTTATGCTACATTTAAGAAGTACAAAGTCTATCAAATGGATGTGAAGTCAGCGTTTCTGAATGGTGAGCTAGAAGAAGTATATTGAAAATCTGGATGGATTTCAACTGACTGATAAGCAAAATATGGTTTATTGATTGAAGAAATCTCTATATGGACTCAAGCAAGCCCCTAAAGCTTGGTATGATAGATTGGAAAAATACTTATTACAACTTGGATTCAATAAAGGTACTGCTGACAACAACTTTTATTTCAAGTTGGATCATGACAAAGAGTTAATTATTGAAGTATTTGTTGATGACATTATTTTTGGAGGAGATGATAATCCATGTATGAAGTTTTCTAATGAAATGAAGAATGAATTTGAGATGAGTATGATTGGAGAGATGAAGTTATTTATGGGATTGAAAGTTACTCAGTTAGACAAAGGGATCTTCATATCTCAGTCTAAATATGTGAGAGAGCTACTAAAGAAGTTTGGCATGGATGACTCAAAACCTGTTGGTACTCCCATAGTAACCAGATGCAAATTAACACAAAATGATGATTCTCCTAAGGAAAATAAAACAAGATACAAATCAATGATTGGTGGATTGCTCCACTTAACTTAGACCATACTAGACATTATGAATGTTGTATTTATGGTTGCTAGAATTTAGGCTAATCCAAAAGAATCCCATGTGACTGCTATAAAGAGAATCTTTAGATATTTGAAAGGAGCAATTGACTTTTGGCTATGGTATCCTAAGGACGATGATCTTACTTTGAATGCATATACTGATACAGATTAGGTAGGAGATGTAGATGACAGATAGAGTACTAGTGGTGGTTCCTTCTTCCTAGGGAAGAAGGTGGTGTCTTAGTTGAGTAAAAAGCATAATTCTATTTCTCTATCTACTACTGAGGCAGAGTATATTGCTGCTACAAACAACTGTACTCAAGTGATGTGGATAAAATATATGTTGAAAGATATCAGAGTAGTATATGATGAACCTATTTCCATATACTGTGATAACTCAAGTGCAATTAATATATCAAAGAATCTGGTGCTACACTCTAAGACCAAGCATATATCAATCAAATTCCACTTTTTGAGGGAGAAAGGGAGTGAGAAAGAAGTCAGACTAGAGTATGTACCTACCAAAGAACAGATTGGAGCTATTTTCACTAAGCCATTACCAAAGGATACTTTTGAGTATCTTAGAGGGATGCTAGGGGTGATTACCCCTCCTGATATGAACTAGGATGCATTAATTTGCATTAATCCATGCATTTCATGATCATATTTTGATCCAGATTGATGTTTCTATGGCTGCTACTCAGGGGGAGTAGTTAGATGTGTAGATATGTGGTTTACAGATTTCATGTAGAAAGATAATGCTTATCTTTGCCATTGATGTCAAAGGGGGATAAGAGTAATGTAAAAAATTGTTGCTTAACTGGAGTGAAGAGTCTTATAGGGAGAATATCTTGTAGAAGAGGTTAAGGAAGAAGAGTCAGAATCTAAGGAGGAGTAAGTGCTGATTGCGAGTTGGGTTGATGGTGTTTTTCACATCATGTGTTGCCATCAATGCCAAAGGGGGAGATTGTTGGATGCTGTGATTGTGTTGTTGATATGTGGTTGTCATTGATGTCAACACTATTAGCATTTGGTGTATTGAATGTTGTATATGTCAAGGATATTGAGTTCAAATAGTTAAAAGAAGAGTTCGAGGTTGCCAGTGGTTCAGTGAAGGTCATGAAGGTGTCTTGTTCTATACATTGAAGATCAGTTGTTGTGGATTAAAGGGTTTTTTGTTGAGTGTATCTAGTTCATCTACCAGAAGTTTCAGAGGTCCATGTGAAGGCTTGATCGTGTTGTGAATAGTTGTGGTCTAACAACATTTCTGTGGATTCTGTCAGTGTTCTTGATTGAAGTTTATATGTCTTTCTAGTAATTTCTATTGCTGTGAATGTTTCTCTCTTGTTTCTTGGTGCTTGCAGATGTTTCTAGATTGTGATCTATCTTTGTTGTACATCCACATTGATCAGTGTGCTCATAGTCAGAGATTTTTCTCTGTATGTTCAGTTTTTCATGTTCTTGGACGACATGATGGTTGTAGGGTGTTGTGGATCTTCGAGGTAAAATTAATTGAAGTATTTTTGTGTTGGAGTTTTTAATTTGGGTCTCCACTATGTTGTGGCTGACCTTGGTGGATTCACATTGCAAATTTATTTGTAAAATTGGGCCGACATTGAAAATATGTTTTATATTTTTGACCAACTAAGTTGTTGATGTAATCTCATGTTTCGGATATATAAGAGCAATTTTTTCATTGGTGTAAAGTGTGATTGGTGTGCTCCTATGTGCGTATGTGCGAATATCATTCAATTGCAAAGTAGAGTGAAGAATATTGAGTGAAGTGTGAAGAAGTTTGAGAAAAGAGCGAAGAAGGTTTTTTTGTGCTTAACTGGAACTGTAATCAAGCTTGTGTAGAAGCTATTTTCTTAGTTCACAATTTGGATGGTTTTAATCCAAATCTTTCTTTGCACAATGAGTCGCATTTTGTATTTGAGTAGTGAGCTCTAGGCAGTGTGCCTGAATGCATGTGCATTCCCATTATTCTTATAATTTTAACATGGTATAATATTGTGGACTAACCTCCACCATGGTTTTTCCCCTAATAGGGTTTCCACATAAAAATCTTGGTGTTCTCTGTGTTTCTAATGTGTTGATTGGTCATGGTTTATTATTCACTCATCAGATCTAAGATTAAATAATCTGAGACAACTAATTCACCCCTCCCTCTTAATTATCTGTCCTTGTTTTTCCAACATAATTTAGCCATCCTTGATAGATTTATAGACACCAAACCCTAGAGCGTTTATATGGCCTTCCATTCTTACTTTCTAAAAGGTATAATTTTTCCCATCAAACCTAGGACCCTTGTAAGATCCATCATGTGCCATCCCAAACCTTTCCTCAAGAAGTTAAGATTCTTCAAAGGAACTTGGATTTTATAAAAAATGTTGAACACACCCGAATACTAAGAGGGGAGTGAATCAATATCTAAACAAACTTAAACCATTCAGATCTTAAACCCTTCAACAATACATAAATATAGAATTTTAACAAGATCAATAACTTTTACATAGGTCAAAAAACAATCAAATCAACAAAATGAAAGATAAGGAAATGAACACACATGAATAAGATTACACCAGATTTATGTGGTAAACCTAAGAAGGAAAAAAATCATAGTGATAAATCTCACAATATAGGAAGCTCACTACTTCAATAATTATAATTTTTTTAAGGCTCACTGCCTATAGAAGCACACTACTCCTTGAAGGACTTTTAGGGTATGATGCACAACCTTAGGGAAAGATACAAAGGACTTGTGGGTAAGTGCAAAAAGTTGAGTCCATGAAACTTGGAAGTTTTTTCCTTAGCCAAAAAAATGAAATCGACATTACAAAAATGAGATCCCAAATTTTATAAACGGGATCCCAATTTTTAAAAATTGGGATCCCATTTAGCTTTGGGATCTCGAGCCTAAATGTAATACGAGATCTCACATTTTAAAAATTGAGATCTTGTTTGTTAAAGGGTCCCGAACCAATGGACATGGAACATGATCCCGATTAGTACAAAACGAGATCCCGTTTCCTAATGGTATGTATTTATTTTTTTAAAAATAAACTACATTTTACCTGCGCATGGGATCCCGAATCTGAGCGACAACAACCTCCACAGACAGTCTCCAGGTACCCATCCACCTCGATTTTTTTGCATTTTTTCATTTTTTATTAAAATTGTCAATAGAATAACTAATTTTAGAAAGTTTTTTTTTAATTTATTTCATGTTTTAAGCATTTTATTTCCTATTATAGTGGAAATGAGGAATTGTAGAAATAGATGAAAAAATTCAATGAAACCTGAATATTTCTTGATGGAAATGAAAAAAATGAACCTTGAATTGTATTTTAGAAACATAATTTAGCTTTTGAAACCTAAATTGTTCGATCAAACCAAAAAAAATTGTATTTGAAAACCTAATTGAAATGAAACAAAAAAATTGCATTTCAAAACCATAGAAATTGAAATGAAATAAAAAATGCATTTAGAAACCCTAATCAAGCTTTTTGAAACCCTCAATTCAAATCAAATAAAAAAAATTGAATTTGAAAACCCTAGTTTGAAATGAAATGAAAAAATTGCATTAAAAACCCTAATTGCTTAGAAATTGAAACCCTAAATTGAATTGAAACAAATTTTTTTTGCTAAAACCATAAATTGAAATTGAACAAATCATTTTGATTTTGAAAACCCTAATTTCGAGCTTAAGAAAATATATTTGCATTGCTTAAATTTTTTAAATTTCATTTGCATTGCTTAAATGTTTTAAATTTAATTTGCATTTTATGGAGAAAATGATATGTTAAACTTTAGTTTCAGTGTTAAATTATAATTAGATTAGAAAACAATATGTTAAAGAATAGTTACAATTCATAAATTTTATCAATGTTTGTTTGCAAATTTAATTAGCAAATTCGTAAATACAAGTGTACAATCGATTTCCAATTATCACTTAATTAGATAGCATTCAACATTCATTTCTATTTTATGTTTTGATCTCTCTTATTCATGCCTTGTTTCCATTTCTGGTTGTAAATTACTTGTTAATTAAGCTTCTAGTTTAGTCTAAAATCTCAATTTTTGCACTAGTTACCTAGACATTAAAAGAATCTAAATATTTTTCTTTTCTTTCTTTTAGGTTCTTTCAATTCCAAACAATCGAAAACAAAATACTTGATTCAACATTAACTAATTTTATATTATAAATTTTATACCATAAAATTCATTTAAGTGGGAAATTTTAATGAAAAAAATGTTAAATAAAATAATCTTATATTCAATTTAAAAAACATCCAATTAAAATATAAATCAAACTCAATCTTAATAATAAATAATTATGTGTTTCTATTATGCAAATAGTCAATCTATTCAGAAAATAAAAAATATTCATAAACTAGGCACTAACTTGCAAGTCCATTATTCCAAGTGCCACCCAAACTTCACCCTAAGTTTGCTAAACCCTAAACCCTTAACTCTAAAATCTAAACCATTAACTCTAAAGAATTCATTTTTTCCTAGGACCTTAAAATGAATTTGTTTTCCTTAGGCAACTCCACCAAATTTTATTCCCTTAAGCCATGTCGTTTTGTCGTAGGACCTTACTACAAAGATCCCCTTAATCCATCCTATTACCCTACACCCTAAAATCTAAACTCTAAACCCTAAACCCTAAAGACATCATTTTTTTCCTAGGCCCTTAATTAAATTTGGTTTCCTTGGGCAACATCACCAAATTTTATTCACTTGAGGCATGTCATTTTGTCCTAGGACCTCACTAGACATAAATCCCCTTACTTGCCATCCTATCACCCTAAATCGTAAATCGATGTCTTAAGGGGTCCTAATATGACATTTCTTAAGGGGATAAAAGAAGTTCTCAAAATTTGGTGAAGTTTCCCAAGGAAACCAAATTTAACAATAATAAGATCATGCAAGATTATAATATGAATGAGATTTCATGATCTAGGTTGGTTAGTTGAAACAAGAGCTATCTCAATCAACTGTTCCATAAGAAAATTTTCTTCACTAACTTGCAAGTTCATTATATTCCAAGGGCCACCCAAAATTCACCCTAAGTTCAATAAACCCTAAACCCTGAACTCTAAAATCTAAACCCTAAACACTAAAGCATTCATTTTGTCCTAGGACCTTAAAATGAAATTTGGTTGCCTTAGGCAACTCCACCAAATTTTATTCCCTTAAGCCATTTCATTTTGTCATAGCATCTTACTGCATAGATCCTCTTAAGCTATCCTATTATCCTAAACCCTAAAGCCATCATTTTTTCTTAGGCTCTTAATGAAATTTGGTTGCCTTGGGCAACTTCACCAAATTTTATTCAGTTGAAGTTGCCCAAGGCAACCAAATTTAACAATAATAAGATCATGCAAGATTATAATATGAATGAGATAAATCATGATCTAGGTTGATCAATTTACAGTTTAGGGTGATAGGATGGCTTAAGGGGATCTATGTCTACTATGTTCCTAGGAAAAAATGACATGGCTGAAGTGAATATAATTTGGTGAAGTTGCCTCAGACCTTAATGAAATTTGGTTTCCTTGGGCATCTTCACCAAATTTTATTCACTTAAAAGCCATGCCATTTTTTACTAGGACCTTACTACATAGATCCCCTTAAGGCATCCTATTACCCTAAAACCTAAATCCTAAACTCTAGACCGTAAACCCTATAGCATTCATAAATTGTCCTATATTAATAGTTAATTTTATTTTCATTCAAGCAACATGCCTTAGACATAAATGAGGCTTGAATATTTTATCATTTGTATTCAATTAGGCCATTTATATTGAATGGTTTTAGGGTATTTCCTAAACATGTATCTTACATTTTGAAATTACAAATCTAATGTAGGTTCACTCATATCTTAAAGATCACATGGATCGACTCAATAATAATTGCAATCCACCTCCACACCATCCATATCCACCACCTTCACCTCCACCTCCACCTACTCCACCTACTCCACCTACTCCACCTCATAACCCCCCACCTCCACCACCTGAAATTGATGGTGCTCGTTTGCAAGCATGAATCAATTCCAATGTTAGAACCATGCAAGATCAAATCAACATTATTCACAATGAAGAATGTGTCGCACCACCTGTGAGGATGATTGCATATGGGATGCAAACCATTGTTGATGTTGTCAAGGCTATGGATGGGATCTTAGATGAGCATTGACAATGGCTATAGGAGAGGAGAACTTCTGATTCTGAAAAGGAAAACACAAAGAAATGAAGAGATCTAGTAGAGAGCCACAATAGTTTCTAAATTAAGACAATCATCTTAAATAGTTATGAATTTATGAATTTGGTGAACGATGGATATTTTGTGTGATGAATTTATAAAATTGGTTGGATGGATATTTTTAGTGACATGAATTTATGATTTTGGTCCTACATGGATATTTTTAGTGACGTGAATTTATGATTTTGGTTCTAGATGGATATTTTTAGTGACATGAATTTATGAATTTGGTGGAATTTATGAACTTATAATGATGAATTTATAATAGTATAAATTTTATGACTATCTACTAGATCATGATTTCTCATGTTGGAAAATTGTAATATATATATATGTGTGTGTGTGTGTGTGTGTGTGTGTGTGTGTGTTAGACATAAAATGAGGTTTTTGTGAATGTTTCAAGTTTATTGTTTCTAGTATGTACACATGTATTAAAATTACATTTAGTTCTTAAATTTTGAAATTTGTATGTATGTACATAGTTTAGTTTAATGATGTATGCATGCAAATTATGCATCGTATTTTTTTATTTTAAATGTATGTACATGTTAAATTTTGAATTTTGTATGCACATGCTCAAGTTCAATCAATGTATATGTGTGTTTCATTTTTATATGATCTTAATATATGTATGCACATCCTATTTAAAAAAAATTGCATGTGCATTTCAAATTTAACTATTTAAATTGTCATTTTTAAAGTTTGTAAGTTAATTTTGTATAATTTAATGCATGTGCACACTTATATCTCATATCATGGATGATTTTAACATTGATGACATAATCAATCCACCACCTCAGCCACCTACCCCTCCACCTAATATGCCACCTCCAAAACCTATTGCATCTGATGAGGCTCGCTTGCGAGCACACATAAATGATCAGGTTGCATCCATCCAAAATAAAATCAATGCTATGCAAAGTCAAGCATTGATTCCACCCCATGTGAGATCATAAAAACATTGTGGATGCCATTATAACCATTGATTCTAATCTATACATGCATCAACGAGACAAAGATCATATGAGACAATTTTATGCTGACGGTCTCTCTTACAAACAAATTTTAGACCTTAAAATAACGAAAGCCCACCTAGCCCCCTACTTTCTTGACCCCATTACTGAACATCCCATTCCTCCCAACAAATCTAGAATATCCATGAGGTGGTGCATACATCCATAGATGAGTGCACATTTTTGGGATCGATGGTATATGGTTTTTGATAGTCCCCCACACGCTACTTGGGAGTGCCCATTGTATTTTTTGAGGAAACTGTATGTAGAGTTTTTTTTGGGGAAAAAGCCCAATTATTTTGATTTTAAATCATTTGAGGGTGTTGGTGGTGGCATGCCACAATAGATGTTAGGGGCAAGGTTTGATCCCCAATGCCCTGTGCATGCACAACCCCTTGTTGTTTCTCCTAGTCCTCCCATTCCCGCACTTGTGCATCATCGAGTTGTGGTACTGACATTAGGTTCTCTTAGTACACTTGTAGGAGACCTTGATCAACATGCTTCTGTGATAGCTGGTGGGGAGAATAGAAATGATGATTTTGGAGGAGTGTTTTATGGAGCTGGTCTAATTACCACTCTAGGAGTGTCGAGGTCCGTCCCACATGTATGTACTAGTTTCCATCAAGTATGCTATGGACCTAATCAAGGAACACCTAATTCAGGTGGACAAGGAGATTCTAGTGGTTCATTTGGTCACATTAGTTCATTTGTAGAGTTTCTTACAACAAACCATCACCCTGAGGACACTGTGACATAGGTATAAATATGCATCTACACGTTCATTTTATAAGAATTTTGATAAATGTATATATCAAAGAAAAGTTTGCAATACATTTTAACAATCAAATTGTTTGGTGTACAAATGACACTAATGATGGGGAAATCATCCATTCAATGAGTACATACATCGACACTAGTCCTACTCGACAACCCTTATGGGGTATTTTGATTTCAATTTTTTAAATTCTATATGAAATAATTTTTAACTTGAGTTTTAAATTTATGATTGAATCACATATATGTTTGAAATATTTATGTTGGTTTAGGCAAGTCAATCAGCTTCCACATCAATTCCAACCAAGGGGTTTTCCAACACTCCTCCACCATCGGTCATCGTAGATCAGGGGCATGCACATTTATATTATAAATTGTTTAAATTACATTAGTACAGTTACAATTATGAATTTTGAATTCACTATATATGAAATGTGCATGTACACTTGTAAATATTATAAGCATTAAATGTTTACATGTATATCTAGGTTGATACCATAATGAGAATGGGCATCGGAAAAACATTAGATGTTGTGGCTACTCATGAGGCCTCTGATTTTCAGGTTGTTTAAAATATTTTCTACACAAAATGTGCAAACTTGATTATATATATATATATATATATATATATATAAACCTAATTCAAGTATACATGCTTTAATTCTGATCTTGTAGGACTTTGTTAGTGCGACTTTTAGCTCTGACCCAAACATAGTTACACCTCTAGGAGGACATGCAAAGCAAGCTCCAGATCAAATGGTAATTTAAATTTTTTATTATAATTAAAGTAAATTATAAATTATATATTTTGAATATTACTTTAATTTTAAATTTCAAATTGAATATATATATTTAATATGAGCTAATACATGTTTTAAATTTTTTTCTTTTATAGCATGAGACACATATTGTAGTTGAGCATGTACAAACAGGTCTTGGAGAAGAGGGTGCACAACCTTGGAATATGGTACAATAAAAATATGATAAATTATAAATTAAATTGAATTAAATCATTTTTAATTGTAGACTTGTACATCCAATTTCAACTTTCTTTGTCTTGTTTATGTAGATGGATTCAGAGAATTTAGAGGTTGCTTCAGGTGCACCCAAGCATCTAGACCCAGATATGATGGTAATTTTATTTTATGATAAATTATAAATTAAATTGTCATTAAATCATTTTTCATTGTCTTACATCTGATTTCATCTTTCTCTTCTATAGAGTGTTTCAGGTCATCCGCATAGTCCACATAGTGTGAAGAGGTCTCTTGATTATAGAGACAATACATGACCTAGAAACATGATTTTATTGGTTATATTTGTTTATTTCATGGACTATATTTTTGGTTTCTCATGTACTCTGTTCGACTTTATATTTCATGGCTCAAATACTTAGTTGGACTTTAGTTCATGGGTTGTACTCTGATGGACTTTATTTCATGCACTTAATATATTGGTTTCATGCACTTAATATATTTAAATAAATTATGGACTTTATTAGTTTTTGAAAATTTTAATTTACACATGTACATTTATGCATTTTATGTTCATAGTCAAGACATTAATATAGGACATTAATGTGAAATTAAATAATTAGTCAATAAATCATAGTTTACAAACAATAATTAGTCAATTCAATTCATGTCAATCAATAATTAGTCAATAAATCATAATTTACAAACAAAAGAAATATGTTTCTATACCACAAAGGATAAAATTTTAAGAAATAAAAAATACTATACAAGATTAGAGAACAAAAGAATTAATAAATTCTATAAATAATAGCATCCAATACTAATTTATAAGCTGTCAAAACAAATAATGGCACCCAATAGTGTTTATAAGCTATCAAAACAAATAATGGCATCCAACAATATTTATAAGCTGTCAAAACAAATAATGGTATCCAATACTAATTTATAAGTTTTCAAAACAAATAATGGCATCCAACAGTATTTATAAGCTATCAAAACAAATACTAGTATCCAATACTAATTTATAAGTTGTCAAAAAAAATAATAGCATGCAACACTAATTATAGGTTGTCTTAAGGGGATGTCTTAAGGGGTCCTAATAAACTATCTTAAGGGGATGTCTTAAGGGGTCCTAATATGACATCTTAAGGGGTTCTAATATGACGTCTTAAGGGGATGTCTTAAGGGGTCCTAATAAACTATCTTAAGGGGATGTCTTAAGGGGTCCTAATATGATGTCTTAAGGGGATTTCTTAAGGGGTCCTAATATGACATCTTAAGGGGATGTCTTAAGGGGTCCTAATAAACTATCTTAAGGGGATGTCTTAAGGGGTCCTAATACGACGTCTTAAGGGGATGTCTTAAGGGGTTGTAATACAACATCTTAAGGGGATGTCTTAAGGGGTCATAATACAATGTCTTAAGGGGTTTAGGGTTTAGGGTTTAGGGGATGTCTTAAGGGGTCGTAATACAATGTCTTAGGGGGATGTCTTAAGGGGTCTTAAGGGGATTTCTTAAGGGGTCATAATATAGTGTCTTAAGGGGATGTCTTAAGGGGTTTAGGGTTTAGGGGATGTCTTAAGGGGTCATAATACAATGTCTTAAGGGGTCATAATACAACATATTAAGGATATAATTGATTTAACAATAATGTATGCATTATATTTAGTGATTATACAATCAAATATAAAGTTTGAAAGTAGGAAAACATGCACATTTAACAAACAAAATATCTAGAATATCGATTTTGATACATAGAAGTACATAGAGTACATAATTGTGTATGTACATGTATTTGTAATTTGTACAAAATGTTTAATTCTGTAAGTATGTATGTGCATATATGCCATCTCAAAACAATGTTTACAAAATTTGGATATGCCATCTCAAGAACATCTGAAACTCGTGCCCATAATGTAGTAGGTCTTCACACCACTTGATATAAAAAAGGTACAAGGAATATCAATGAAATTATAAAAAAATTCATATTTTAATTTATATACAACTATCTATATATGTACACAACTCAAGTACTCGCATTTAAAAGTATTCCACACATGTGTGTAGGTTGAATCTAGGCATCCTCTCCTTATTTTTTAAAAGTATGAGATCAATGCAATGATGGCTTAAGGATACAAAAAAGGATAATAAATCAATTTTAACTATTAATGTACAAGCAATATCAATATGTAAACGAAACATGTATTTAAATATAATTTAACTAATAATTACCTATTTTTACCAAGTATTCCATGTTGTCTAGGTTGAATCTGCATGGACTAGATCCTTTTTCTGATTATGGCTTAAGGATCTATAAAAGGACAATTTAAATCAATTTCAACTAATAACACACTTGACCAATATCGAAACATGTATTTAATCTATTTAAAAGGACAATATAAAAGTAAAACTATATTTACCTGTATTTACTTATTCCATTGTACCATCTGCATCCTCTCTTTTTTGCAATGCATCTATGATTGTCTCATGCTCTTCCATAGAAATTGTCCATAACACTTTCTTTACAGGTCTTCCACGATACCGATCTAGTTTTATATTTGTTTCCACCAACAAATGTGAATAATGTATAATATTTTTATGGGTTTCATAATCCTTGAATGTAGGTAGACCATTCTTCCTTTCCAGGTATTTCCGTAGCCAAGTGCCAACAAAAACCACCGATCCTATTGGAAAACATGAAACCCATCATCAAATAAGTTCTCAAAATTTTCTTAAGGGGATCAAAGACGTGTTCTAAAAAATTGCTTAAGGCCATCAAAAACTTGTTATCAAAATTTGCTTAAGGGGATGTCTTAAGGGGATCACCGTACCTGTTGGATAATTATAGCCATCATCATATTCTTGAGGTGCTATTAACTTATGTTTAGTCTCCACACAACGAGTCAACCAATATTCTGTTTTCTCTTCATTCCCCTCAGGTGCAACAACATACACATGTCCTGCAAAACATAATGATTTAATAACTTGCGCATATCCATATAAAGTGAAATAAAATGAATTAAATTACCTTCTTGTACAAGGTTTGAAACACGGTCATAGTATTTAGATGCAAACACTTGATCATTTTCTTCAATAGTCCTTTCATATTCATCATGTGCTTGTGCAGGTGTCAACGATCTTTGCTCCCACTATTCAACCCATTTTGTATTTTCACATGTTTCCCAATCTCCTGAGATACAAAAATAACAAAAAAATGCAAGCTTGCTTGTCCAAATAGTCCATATGCTTGATGTCAAACTCCTAAATGAATTCCATTTAGTAGATCCATTGATTGTCTCATAGCCAACTCTAGGTAAAATGTTCTCTTCTTCAACCAACCAAAAGAATTGATGAACTGTTGAGTACTCACTCGAACTAGGTGCAAACAATCTTGTATTACACCAATCCACAATCCCACATGCATCTTTAAATTTTATTGCATCTTTGAATTTTAATTGTTCTCTAGCGAGAATTCTTTTGACACACACACCAACTCCATCATGTTCTCATTTACCATGCCCAGCTTCAAAAGAACTCCATATATGTTGAACATTAAGTTCCTTGTGAACCCTACTTAACCAATAGAACATTTGAGCATTCTTGAACTACCCCGTACAATTATCTAACCATATGAGGTGTTCTTTCATCTAGATTCCTCTTTCTTTTAAATTTCTATAAAATATGCTAAAATAGTATTGAACAAACTCTGACGAGTGTAATCGATTGTCACTCAAATAAAAATGATACTCCCTTAAAAATTTTCTATCATCCTCAGTGCTATCATTTGCATGTCTATAAAAAATATGGACAAACATAGCTACTTGCATTGAATTATAATACTGTGATTGAATTTCCTCTTGCGGAGCTAGAGTATAATTTTCCACAAAATCAACCACTGAAAGTATAGTACCAATTTGAAATGTGTTTCTACATGTGTAAAATTGGCCATCAAGCCATCGAGCATGTTGAGAGTGCATGACATATTTTGGTACAATCTTATTCTTAAATTCACTCATGAATGCATGCACAATAAAATTTTATGTAACTAAATCACAACGCTTTCCTATTTTTCCATATTTTAATGAATAGTGAATATTCTTAAATCTTTTAACATCTATTAATTGTTGTCCAAAATCGTTATGAACACTTTCATGCATACAAATTATTAAGAATGAAAGATTTCCACAGTCAATGCATTGTCCAAAAATATAAGAACTTTTAAATAATTTTTTTTACCATTAGATCTTTCATAAAAAAAACCTAAAATAAACTCCCTTATTGCTTTAGTTGGCATATTAATACCACATTCATGTATAATCATGTTAGTATGCAAGGTAAAATGTATATATAAAAAATCATCATAAAAATAACGAAATTGAACATGCGTTTTACAACAACAAGATATTTGTTGCTTATTAATTTTTACATACCATGGTTTACATTTTTCAAAAGACCTTTGACTTATTTTAATATTACCAGGTAACACTAAATCACCACAAAATTTTCTATAAAATTTAGTTTGTGTTGTATCTAATAGGTGTTTTGGGTGAGGATCGTGAACTTTAGACCCCACCCTTAATTTTAAAACATCTCTAGCATTAGATGAAACCCTAGTATTATCATGCCAATATTTTTTGATCAAAGATTTAATTTCAACATTCAATTTCATATTAGACCTCAGGAGTCAACCATTGAAACTCCAACATTGGTTGATAGGATCATTTTCTATACTTTCTCTTCTTTTTTCTGCTCATAGCAATGTTTTAGGATGCATTTTTAAAACTTCACTAATATTTCTTACCATTCTTTTATTCAAAGTTTCTTTATTAACAATAGCAATTGTTATAGCTCTTCTTGCTGCATTTTTATCTTTAGATCAACTATTTTTCCCAATAGATTGAATGGCACTAGCAACAATAGACATAACATGTTTTAATGATTGATCTTTTCTTTTTGGTTTAACAAAAAATCCTAACCTTTTCATTATTTTCCTCATTTTTTGCATTCTCATCAATTGCATCATTAGTTGACATTGAATTGCAAATTTTTTATGATAAAAGAATTTGTTGTATATTTTATTCGCATGTGTTCTTATTTGCCTCCAAGAAATTTGACCAGGAAGATTATCGAAAACACCACTTTCAATTTGAAAAAAAGTATTTTCATTAAACTCAACATCACATTCTATATTTTCATCTTCATCTTCATTATCAGTTTCATTTTCAACTTCAAAATAATTTACATTTTCATCTTCATTTTCATAAAAAAAACGGTTTTCATTTTCATCATTTCATTTTCATTTACATCAACAAAATGGTCTTTGTTTTCATTTTCAATAAAATGATCATTCTCATTTTCATTTTCAACAAATTCTATAAAAGTTTCATCTCTCTGAATATTATCAATGTCAACATCATTAAGTCCAGCATCTTGTAAAACTTATACATACAAATTTTCCATTTCACTAACATGTGGATTTGAAGACAGGTATGTGCAGGATCATCATGGAAAAAACAGGCCCTTAAGTGGCAAAAAAATCAAAAAAATCAGAGTTAGGCAACTTGACGTAAAAATTAGAATAAGTTATCTCTATTATTTTAAAAATATGTAAGAATAGAATTTGTAGAAAATTGAATGTGGTTTCTAAACTACTAGGTTTGTTTAAAAAAAAAAATCTATTTGGTGAAAATTTGAAATTTCAATGCAGTAGTACTTAAATTTCAGTGAAAAAATAAGAAGTAGGTGTCTATTTGACCACCCTAACAACATTAAAATGATAATATTATTTTATAATATTTTAGACATAAGTAGAGGACTTATGTCTGGATGTGATGCATATTTTTGTGATTTTTCCAAGTAAATAATTAATTATGAATTTTCTATTATAACTTTTAAAAATATAAAACTTGTATGTTTGACCACCTTAACTTGGTCAAAACTTCATGAAATTCAATTTTTCTTTTTAATCCTATCGTATGTGGAGCATAGAATGTGATATATTTTGAATTAAAAAGTGTGATATTGTTTGAAAGCTATAGATGTTTTTCAATCAGCCTATCAATTAGGACTTTAGTCATAATTTGAATAGAAAATGAATAATAATTATTTATTAAATTCAATGTAAAGCATAATTTATATTGGTGGAAAGTTGAGAATCTCCTTTAAAAAACCTTTTCATTTAATCAATTTTGGGTAAAAAAGATTTCGTTACCCACATACCCATCATATTGCCACTTTTTGGCCCATCATGATCCTGCACATACCCAGACTTCTACGTTGGATTTGTGCATATTGAAACATTCTCCATAGCATTGAAAGAGGGATTTGAAGACATAGCAGGACTTGTTTGTATAATCATATTCTTCTCCAAATTGACTTCTTGCAAATTAGCTTCATCTACAACCATGGTCTCCTCAATGTTTTCATCTTCAATAGTTATGGAATTGGATGCTCCCCATCATTCATTGATTTAATTCTCATTCTTCTTTGTCTTTGTCTTTGTCTCTCTTCTTTTTTTGCTTTAATTTCTTTGGGAGTCAATTTCTTCCTCCTCTTATTACGAGCTTTATCTCCCATGATTATAAAATTCTCAAGCACAAATGAATGCCAATAGTGAAATTCTTCAAAAAATTCAATCCAAATTGGAAGTTGAAGACCTATAAGGACAAAATTATTCCTCTTGTGTTCCTCAAAACAAGTAGAAAACTAGCAAAATTCCACTTTAAAAATTGTTTTTTTCATGCCTCCTTTGAAAAAATCAATCCATATTGCAAGTTGAAGACCTTTTGTTCCTCAAAACAAGTACAAAAATAACAAAATTCCACTTCAAAAATGGTTTACACGATGCCTCCTTTGAAAAAATTAATCAAAAATCCAAATTCACCATCTGTAAAAACAATAGTTGATGAAAAATAGCCCAATTTTATTGCTCTCGGCCATACATGTGAAGTTGCAGACTTCATAGTAATTTTTGACAGTAAATTTAAATAAAATGGTGAAAAAACAAACATGATCCCATTTATAGAATGGGATCCTATTTATTAATAAACGAGATCCTGTTTTATAATCAAGATCCTGTTCCTAATATTTAATGTGGGGATCGTTGAAAAAGAAACGAGATCCCATTTATAAGACAAGATCCTATTTCCCTGTCAATGGTCACGCTATTTAATATTAGAAAACAGGACCCCATTTTATAAAGTGGGATCCCGCTTTACAAAACGAGATCCCGCTTTACAAAATGGGATCCCATCTCCAAAAATTTGAATTTGAATTTTCTTTGTGGTTGAGTTTTTGCTTTGTATTTTGGTTTGGGAAAAGCATTAGGAATCCGAATGTAGGCCTTCAACTTGGTTTGACCTGCAAGTTGAAGGTCCTAATAATGCCAGAGAAAAATACTGAGTTTGGACATATGGCTGACAACTTTTTTTGCATAATTTTTTGATGAAATTAAAACCCATTTTTGATGAGACAATACAGATTCCAAATATGTAATTTGTTTTACAATTGGATTATTTTTTCTATTTTTCAATTAATTTATGATGAAACTAGTCCATAAACTCTAAATATCAAGGTTTTTTAATAGTTTAATAACTTTTGATCAGCATAACATTTTGACGAATGGATTGCACGAGAAAAAACTTCAGACAATTCTTTTCAATTTAAAAATAAAAAATAAAAATTGATAAGTTAAGGTCATCTTATGCATTTCATACACGATTTTTCAAAATGTGAAATATTCCTAAGAAAAAATTAACAAAAAAAAATTCAATTAAAAATTACAAAAAAATATCAAGAACAAGCTTTAGTGAGTCGCAAATTTTTTCCCAAAAGGATTTAGAAAAATACGATAATTTAGGTCAAAATATGGATGTTGTACACGTGCATGGTATAGTATAAAAAAGTGACTTTTAAACAGTGGTTTTTAGAAACACCTATTGAAACTCAATTTGTACAATCTGGGTATTGAAATAAATTACATATTTGGAAACTAGACTTCGAGTACTACATTTTATGATTAGTGACTTTTTTGAAGATTCCATCTCTAAGTGCTTCAAATTTTAAGGTCAAATGTGTCAAATGCTAAAAATCAGGGAAAACACTTCCACTTTTTGGCCAAAAAGTGGACTCAACTTCTTGCCAACACCCTTGTAGGCTGAGGCACACAACCCCAAGGCAAGATACAAAATATAAGGACCTGCTGAAGAGACTCACTATCTGATAGGAAGATACATGGATATTTAGAATTACAACAAATGTCAATAATACACTCTATTGACTGAGGTGTTAAAGCTCATTTTACTCTTCCTTTTTATAACTCACTTCATCATTCCACACTCACAAACCACCACTTAGTCAACTTGCAATTTATTTGTTCTTTCATTTATATCTTCCATATCAAAAAACCTCAATTAGGTTGGCCAAAATAGAATACAAATAATGATCCCAATAAGTCAACCAGAAAAACATAATGTGGTCCTGTCTAGGAGATATATAGGACCAAAAACAACTTATTACATCTTCCAATGTCATCCCAAACAACACGCACACTAGAATACAACATCCCAAGTCATAAATAAGGAAATGTGTAGCACATTACCAATTAGCCCAAAAAAATACTTTCAACTGAATTTACTCAATGTGATTCTCAACAAGATAGGTCAAGACCCAAACAAAACTTAACATAACTTCAAATACTAGTGCATACCCCCAATCACATAGCGTAAGAAAGAGAAAAAGCCCTGTCAACTAAACATCTACAAATTACCCATTAAACTAACTAAAAACAATATGTGACACCAAAGAGATCAACCATTGATGTGTAGACCACAAAGGGACATTCCATGAACATCCAACAACACTTCTATATACTTATTTTACACTATCATTCCACAAACAACCATCACAACCCCAAAAAAACAAAACACTTCATCTTAGAAGCACAAAGTACACAACCATGCGATAGAATATTAATAGACCAACTTGTGGTAAACACCACCACATGAAATTTGAGCTAAGAAGCTACACAAACACTAAGAGTATTTTTACCAAACCGTAGGGGAAGAAACATCAATGCAGAGAAATATGAAGCATTTTCTGGACTAGTCCTGACAAGCAACAAAAACTACTAACCCACTGCGATTACCATAAGTCTCCTCGGCAACACATGTGACCTGAAAAGATATAAGTGCAACATCCACAAAGTATAAAAATTAAATCCCTAACTATAAGACCTTATCTTCAAAGGTGGAGGAATGCTGAGAATTATCCAAAAGAATCTTCTAAAAAATTCCTATAGTAGAAACTTTCATCAAATTGTAGCAATACATACTTCCTCAAGAACAAAAGGAGAGAGCATACAACATACTAGATACCATCAAAAATATCTCTCCAGCTTTAGGATTACATCTAATCCTCATCTTCATATGTCATCATGATATCATCTCTACTGACAACAACCATACACAATACAACTTTAATTGTCATCAAACAAAGCACAATATCCAACCATGAACATCAATAAAATCACTATTAGCACAACATCATACATCCATGACAACCAAAACTAAGTTTACATCAAATAAAAACAATGCCAAATATATGTACACCAATCTACTAAAAAAAGTGTTGACATTAATGAAAAATAAAGCCAAACATGTGTGCAATAAATTTCATATACCATTTTTGAAAAATCAGTTAGCCATATTTCCAAAGTTAATTATTTCCCTTGACATTACCTTAGTATTTTAGTTGCATTTCAAAGTCTAAGGGTTGGCTTACCAAACATTTCCTAATCCTAAAACCAAAGGAAAATGTGCTCTAGAAATTCAAACTTTATAGAATGAGTACCTATTCTTAATTTTCTTGTTTGGAAAATGGAATGGGTACCCATTTTTAAATGGGTACCCATTTTAAAATAGGTACCCATTTTTATTATATTTTTTTCCAAATTTGGAAAAAATGACTTACCACCTTTTTTTTGTAACATTCTCTTTCTATAATAAGGGCCAATAGTAACATTTTCTATTATTTTTTATTCAATTTTATATTGTGCAATTTTCTTAATAGGTCATATTATATTCAATTTTATGTAGGAGTCAATCACAAGTTGAATATTCTAAAGTGGAATCAAGTACAAGAAATTTTTTCAAGATGAAAAATGGTTTTTTGATATATTCATAATTATTTGTACTTCAAAGTTTATAGAACAAAGGATCTGCATTTAGTCTTATTTCAAAATTTCAAAGATATAGCAATTTGAAAATAAGTTAAAAATCATTTTTTTTATCAAAAAGATTTGGTAATCATGGGATCAAAGAAAAAAAAAAGAAAAAATGTAGGAAGATCATGAAACCTAAAGAAATTGAAGCAAATAGAGAGATGGAGGTAAACCAACAAAGAGATAGAACAACAAGGATTTGTTGAATAAAAAATATCGAAGGATCTAGTTCCATGACTCTTGAAGAGGAGACGATGAAGGTGCTGGGTGGATATTTTGTAATCAAATAATTGATTACAGAATGATGATTTCAGCCATAGTTACAATAAGATAAAATCTCTCCTCTCAATAAGGGGAGGCTACCTTCTTATTGTTTACTGAAAATAACTAGTAACTAACTACAATTATATACACTATAATTAACCATGGGTTTTTTCATCATCATATACTCTTGTTTCAGAATATATGTTTTTTTCTTTCACAAATTACAATTATATATTGTGATGATTACAACATGTAATTCACTTTAAAGTACTATTTTGAGAAATATTAACCAATATCTAGTTTGATTAAATGAAAGCATAATCAAAGTGATACCAGTGACTGTCAATAGCTTGAAAAACTATAAAAGCACAAAGACTTTTGATTCCTTCAATGATGATTAGTAAAGATAAAGAATGCTATATCTTGCATCCCAAAGTATCCAATATATTCCACCAAAAGATCAACAAAATACTCATAATAAACCACAACCCAAAGTCTTTGAATAATTACCAAAGTGTACAAACAAGAACATAAACATCAAATATAATAATGCAGCCCAAAGTATGCAAAATAATATTTAAACCCCTTCTAAAAAATATGATATCATGCCACTTATTCATTCCTTTACAAGAAAATGTAATGAGAAGGACATAAGAACAATCTCATCCCATAACAAAGAAGATCCAAGACAAATATTGGATGCAATTCTACTTCTTTTATTGATTGAAATTTGATTTGCGCATTAAACACAAAGTATCAATATGTTTTTCAAATGGGAAGGGCTTCACTTCAAAATATAAAAGGTCCCTATGGAAAAAGAGCTCCCTCGTATATATAGAGGAGATCCAAGAGCTAAACTAGGAAAGTGACAACTAACTTGACTTATTCAACAACAAAGTCCAATTTGATTTAGGACTTATCTATTTTTACATGTAATGGCATATTTATGAAATACATGTAATTTATAATAAAATAATTACATAAAGGGAAAAAGTAGGAAACAAAATAATTCTAGAAACAACACATTTATTCATTATTTACCTTCTTTCTCCAAGAAGTAGACCTTCATATTTATTTAATGGCGCTTGGAATTTTGAATTATCTAATCCTATTGTATGACTAGATACTACAAGTGTGTGTTTGAGTCCTCAATGGTGATGCAAGTTTTCTTGTGCCTTTCTAGTACTACTTTCAGGTTATCCAAAGTAAGTTGAATTCCCACAAATTTGTCAATAGAAGCTAATGAAAAAGCTTCATCTTCAAACTCTCTTTGCATTGATGATGTGAAATCCTAGATAAACGTGTGAGAGGGAAGAACTTTCTAGTTGTCATCAAGCACTTGACAAGGTATCTATTTTATTCTAGAAACAAGATATGAACCCTTATCTTCACCAACCTCTTGTTCTTCGTATAAATATCTGATCATACAACTGATGACATTCAACTTATGATTCAAACAAACATTTCTTTGTTGGGAATTATACCAATTTCCTCTAACCCATCAAGCTTGAGATCCTTTATCTTTTTCCAAGATTTAAGAATTTTCTCTATCTCTTTTTGATTTTGGGAGTTTGTCAATTGTTTGACTCAATTTTACCTTTATATTTCCCATATTGTCAATCCCTTCCACAAAATATTTCAATAGTTGTGATCCTTGAGCCATATTCTATCAATCCATTCTGTAACTACTCTACATCGTGCATGTGTCCTTTCAACCTTTTGAATAATAAGGTCTTCTATGCTTGAAGCAACAAACTCAATAGACTCAAAAGATTGAGTAATCTTCTGAAGCATGAAGGTGAGTTGTTCAAACTTGGCCTTCTACTAATATAAGTTGATTTTATTATCTTGATCATACTTATCAATGAGAGAAGCCAATGCTACTTGTGCATCCTCTTTTACACTCTCATGCATCCTTTTACCAAGTTCTATCCTTATGATGGAATAATTAGATAGCTTTACCTATTCTTCAACTTTACTTGGGGGAGGCTACACAACCTCAACATATTTGTAGCCTTATTTATCCACTAACACCCTTGAGAGAGTCCTTAGCTTCTTTCTATATTTAGTTTTTACTGGAACCAACTGACCAAAATCAAAGTCATCAAGAGATATGACTTGCCTCTTTCTCTTTGATGTCTGCAAGGCCAACCAAGGGGAAGATGAGAAGAACCTTCTCTAGGACCTATTACCATAGCTTGAGTGGATATTTCTGCAACTACAATGGTGCTAGCCACAAGTGGTGGAGTGTCAATTTGAAAAGCCATAGGTATTTCCACACTTGACATATTTTGTGTAGTTTCAACCATAAACTTATCCAACTCAAATTGAGTAGATACATCAAAAGAAGGAGAAGATAAACCTCTACAAATAGCTGAGGAGCCAAAAAAAAATTCAAATTTATTCTTGGGACTATGAAAATAGTAACCCAAATTTTTGGATGAAAGAATATATTCAATTGAAATGGTAGGGGAAAAAAAAATAATAGCAAAAATTACAGTAGCAGAAGGAAAATGAAGTTCAATTAAAATTTCAGGCAGAGTGGGACTTGGAAAAGTGGTAGTGATAGAAGAAGAGGAAATGGGAGAGCCTTTTGGAGCATCCTTAAGTGGAGACTCTTTTACTTCTTCATTTAGAACCTCTTCTGCATGTTCTTCAACTTGACTTGACACTTCTGTGAGAGTTGATGACCCTTTTGAATCGTTTCTCTTACCCCTTTCATTATGAATTTGATATTAGGATTAAGGGGTTTACTTGTAAATGACACATCACCCTGATTCTTTGTCCTAATATTTTATTTTTTTCCCAACATGTCCCTCAGTTTCTTCTTCTTCAAACCAGTATTAAAATACTTCAATCTCATATCCCTTTCTTGTAATGAAACATTTATGTTAGCAAGAATTGGCTAAAATCTTTCCCTAATTAAAGTAATTTCATTTTTTGAACACTAGATGGGAGGAAGAGAAGTTTCAACAATATTATTCCTTTTATAAGAAGGATCTGGGATGTTATCTTCATCCTCCATGTCTTCTGGGATGTTAGCTAGTTCCATATTTTCAATCTTCTCTAAGGTAAGCCAACAATAGTCAAGCTTCCTTATGTCTTCCTCTGTTCTATGATCTACCAATATGTCGTCCAATTTTTTTGCATGTGTATAGCTCTTCTTGAGCTTTTCCTTCATTCCTCTATAGTCAAAGTTAGGTCTCCTTCTATATGTCTTCATCATGATCCACTGCTTCTCTAATTCCATGGCTTTAGCTTTGGGAGATGTAGTGATAGAGTACCTACCTATTGTGAGAGGAAACTTAAATCCTAGCTTTTGAGATTCTTCTTGTCTAATATAAACTCCCATGATCTATCTACATAGTTCCATGAGAACTATCTTATCACTTAGATACCTTGGAAGCATATACATGCATTTGAATAAGCACCAAACTCAGATGTATGTAAATATGGGGAAATAGAGGAACATACAAGTATGTAAATATGGGGAAATAGAGGAACATACAAGTAAATTTATTGACCACTTTCCATGCTTCATCTAACACTCTCCTCTTCTAAAGTTCTCTGTCAAACATGTAGAGGTAGGGAGTGAAGAAAGCATCATTGATCCTCTTGAAATGTTGGATACTTTTCTTCAGGTCCAATTGCGAGTAATATTGATAAACTAGAACATGCATCCTATCACCCTTTGATATCAACCCTAGAAAGTTTCACATTGGTGTAGAATCATAGACCAAGTATGAAGTCATATAAAAATTCAATGAGGTGGGTACATTTATGAGCTGATCATGGATTGCATCACTTATCTATTGACCCTAGAATATTTTTTTTCCCTCTTCCTTATGACAAGAATATAAAAGTACATTCACTCCTAAAAAGTCGAAGAGGTAGGAAATCCATTGACCCTACTAAGAAGTGTAATCAAGTCATTTACTTCTTCAATGAAATCACTACAAGGAAAGCTCTTAGACCATCTTGAAATATTTGGCCTTGAATTCTTTAGCTACCTTGTATTGATCACCTTCTTGCACTTATTTGGATTCTCATCAAAATGAGCTTGTGCATTCTTAATGGTAAGATCAACATACTCATCAATGTTTGGACATTGGAAGATTTTGTTAAAGAACTCTACATCTAGTTTGATGACTACATTCCCATTAGGATCCTAGACACTCCTATCTTCCTTATGATAATGAGCTACCATGGAAAGAATGAACTCAAGATTGTGTACCACTACTGGAAATGCAACCACAAATTGGATATTTATTTCCAAAATGTATACCATGCCTACATCCAAAGGATTCTTTTTTGTCCTTTCTATAAATTCAAACATATTAACATCTCAAATATTTGTACCTTTGATCTCATTGATATTTGAAGCAACATAGGTTGTCATAAAAACCATTTGATATTTTTACTTCATATTTTTCTTTCTTGGTGACGAATCAAATATTTGAGGAGCAATTGTATTAGAAGTAAATCACTCATACCCTTTTAAGAATTTGAGTGTGAATGTTTGAAATAACATGTAATAAAAACTATTGAAAACAATTTCATGTTTCCTAGTGTTAGAGAAAATTTACAAGATTCTATGCAGTGGTCAAGAAAAATTAAGATATTGCAAGTGATTTGATAGTTTAGATGTAATGGTACAAAAATTCTACACTCTTTCACGGGTGTTTCAATTAAGATGTAGTGGCACAAAAAATCTGTGCCCCTACATGAGGGTAAGTCAAAAGGTTGTAAGTACAGGAAAAAATATTTTCCTACATGGGGTGAATTTTCAAGTACATTACAGGTGTGGAGAAAAATGCCACCCCTGCATGTATTGTGCTTGTAAAGTGCACAAGTAATGTATTTTGGGTGTGCAATGATAACATTTTGATCGAGGTTTAAACCCCTACCTACATGTTAGACAAGCAATGATATGTAATTGAGACAAAATTCCCCATGGTTGCATATATGCACGGTAGTGTTTAATTGTGTTGGTTGAGGTTTAAACCTTGACCTACACCTTAGGTAGAATGGATGGATTAACCATTCAAGTTAGGGTTTTAAACTTGACACACATGTTGGTTGAAATGTGCAACCTCGGGAAAAAAATCTGCTAGGGCACCAAAAATGGTAAAAGAAAACAAAACAAGAAATAAAATCCATATTGTATTGTGCATATGGAATTATGGTTTTTGACGGGAAGTGTAGGGTTTAAATCGTACACTTCAGATTGCAATGAGTAGGTTTCGATGAAAATCATGGTTAAACCCTCACTAATTTTGACTATAGCAGGGTGTCTTAGATTTATAGTGCAACATAATAATGTAGGATCTCAGTTGTGTTTACAGTTTGTCCTTGATGACAAAATCTCTTTCAGATGGTTCTCCTTGCATACACAGGTGTATTTCATTTGATTACATTCTTTAAACTCACATTTTTGAAGGCTTACACATATCGCGTGAGAATGCTAGGGTCTCCCCTATCCTTTTTGAAATGTATGTGTTGCCTATCGGCAAGACATTTCTGATGTCATGTCGATTGGATTTTTTTTTCATTCAGGCAGGTAGCTTTCAGCAAGACTTCTTTTTGTTTTGGTGACAGTGAGTGATCTCTTTTGGCAGGAGTAATACCATCAGTATGTGGTCACAGTGAAATTGGTATGTCACACCGATCGCCGTTGAAAAATTGCATATCAACAAGAGTTTAAGGCTTCAGTGAAGGGTCATAGCGAAAAAGGTTATGTCTCATCGACTAAATCCTATGAAGTGATTTCAACAGGAGTTTGGTCTTTCGGCATGATGTTTCATCGAGTGCTTTGTGTCTTATCGACTGGCACATGAAAGAACATATCGGCATGAGTTATACCATCAGAATGATGTCTTAGCGAACTCATCATGTCTCCCCGACTGGCAATAAAGGGACTTCGTCGGCATAGGATCTGACTTGTCTCAGTGACACACAAGATGGTGGGTGATCTTCGGTGAAAAAAAATCTTATCTATATGAGGTCTCACCAAGAGTGATATGTTACGGTGACAAGTTAGGTCACAGGGGCTCTCAGCAAAACAAAGACTTGTCTACAAGATGTCTCACCGATTTTGTCTAGTCACAGTGATACATGATGGATGGGAGTTTCGGTGAAACATAGAGCAATCTATATAGTGTCTCCCTGAATTTGTATTGTCTTGGCAAGGATCAATGAAGGTTATATCTTGGTGAGAGTGTGCTCTTGTCTTGGTGACTTAGAAATTTCAAAGACCTTCAGTATGACATAAAGTAATCTCTGAGAGGTCTCTCTGATATCATATGGTCTCAGCGATAGTGAATGGAACAAAAGTAAAACTCGGTGAGAAGTTTCCTTATGTCTCAGCGAATGAATTATGCTCTAAGGAAGCCCATCGATGAGACATAATGTATTATTTATGAATTCTCCCTGACTCTGATGTGTCACAGCGAAAGCGATAACTAAGGGGAATGTTTAGCGTTAAAGTTTCCTTCGGCATACCGTTACATCAATTGAAAAGAATGTTAGGGTAAATTTTTTGAGTTTATTCTTTTAGTTGGGTATTGAACCCTAGCCTAGCCGCCATCATGAGAAAGCTTCATAAACTGTTCTTTACTATTGTTGCTGGCTGTAATGGCATTTTCAGGATGAAATTCATTTTTGGTTCAGAAATGAATGGTATGGCTGCTATGTTTGATGCGCCTCTCTGGATGGAAGCTCGACAGTGGTTGATGGAGCCATGGGAGTTGCAGATTTGTCTGGTATTTTTATTTATGCTTTTCATACTGCACATACTAGTTTATAATCACCATTTTCTTTAATTTCTCTTTGCATCTCTGTTACTAATATGACAAATGATGCCCTGACTGTGTATTGTCTTTCATACATTAGAGGTTATGATTTTCTGTGGTGGGCAGTTGTGCTTTTTATGTAGAGAAATGATCTCATAAGTTTCAGATTTGTTGAGGATGACTCTTAGCTGGGTGAAATGACTCTTGTTTTGTTTTGGTTGTTCAGCTGTTACTCCTGAAGACGGTTACCTATCTAGCAGGTGTATAAATAGAAGCAAAAAACTCTTTTCTGCTACTGTTGTAATTCTGAGATTATCATTCCTTGGCTGTATGAAAATGTATGGAAAAAACTCTGCAATAAAATCTGAATAACAAGATGCAGAGATTGTAAATTTCTTCTCTATGTAGTATTTTAGGGATTTAATTATTGAATCTTTAAGGTATTCTATAGATGAGAAAACAAAGAAATATGTGCTTAACTGAAAATAGAGAAATCCTCTGAGTTATTATTGTTGTTCAATTCATAATTTGAGGGGTTGGTACTCCTTGAGAAAGATATCTCTAAATGAGGGGTTGGTGCCCCTTGAGTGGGTGCTCAAAAATCAGCCTATAAGGCATTGTGAACAATTGATTAAAAGATTAAGCCTGGAAGGCATTTCAGGAGTGGTTTTTATACCCCAGGAGGGTTTTCCACTCGGAAATTTTTTGTGTCTCTTTGTTCTTCTGTGTTCTCACAGCTTTACTGTGTTGTTGTTGTTTCAGTTCACTATTGGGATTATTACTTTTCTCAATTCTGTTTATGAATGATTACATTCAACTCATGAATGCATTAATCAGAGTAATATTGAGATCAAATTTGAGCTATGTTTTTGAATTTTTGAAAATTGGTCAAATCTGTTAAGTCACTGATTCACCCCCACTCTCAGTGTCATTTTAACTCCAACAAATAATAGTCATGCAGTGTTTTGAAAACTGACTAATCAATTGTGGTATGCAAATAACTAAAAACCAAAGAAAAAAACCCTAAAGATAAACTGAATATTTACAATGCTAAGAAAAATTAAATGCAAAGCAACATAAACCATAACTTCAAAACCCTAAACATGTTTACGGTGAATGAAAACAAAGAAAAAATGTGAACAAAACATGAAAGAAATGAATTTGAAAGACTTCAACATACCTGAAACCCTAGAAATGGAAAAAACCTGGGAAGTTGACTAAAATCTATGAAGAAATGTAAACATGAATGGGAAAAAAGGGAAAACGAGCATGAATAATAGATAACAATGAATAGTAGAAGAATGAAGATAAAGTGATGATTAAAACTGAAATAAAACATATCTGACACTCACATTAATATCTAAGATTAATTACTTGTGTGAAGGTTAGAGTGTAGTAGCACTAAAAATCAGTGCTACTACACTCCGAAAATGCAAATTTACCAAAGGTGCAAGAGTTCCAAATTTCAACGCTCCTACACATGTAGAAAATCACTAACTTTAAAAACAAGTTTTTTTTGTAAATTTGATATTTTACAAATTTTCAAAAGGAAAAAAGTTTAATTGCTCGAATGACTTTTCGAGAGTCGATTCATGCATAAAGGCGACATAGATTTTCCTCATTTTTCATGCGTAGAGGACATGGGCTATGAAACAAACAAGTTTCATAGAGGTTATCCCATGAATTGATCATGCTAAATTATAGGATAATATTTGGCTCTAACTAGGGAGCTTCCTTCGATCGCCCTTTGAAATAATCAAAGGGAGAAGAATCCCATATTCTAAGTGCCTTCATCCATCCATTGGGATATAGAGTTGGGAAACAAAAAGACATAAAAAGACCAAAAGAAAAAGATGCAAAACTATACAAATATTATGAAAACTTATCTAATGCTTCACTAATTAAAAAGCTTCAGATGTTGACCATTGTGAGGCATCGAAAATGGAGTTTCATTCTAGTGCAATAGAAAAATAATATTCTCACCAAAAATTTAATGAATGGTGAAAGGTCCTCTCCATAAAGAATTTAAATTTCCCTGCATTCCATTTGGTTCTCTTCTTTTGTCTTGCAATAGAACTTGATCTCTGATTCAAAAATCACAAGAATTTTCTTTTTTAATCGAAAATCCTTTTGACTTGGATCTACTATTTTTTGATGCAATCCACCACTTGTATATGCTTCTCTTTTAGCTCAACAAGAAGCATGATGTGATTGTCAATAGAGTTGTCAAAATTTTCATCTTTAATGGCCTTATCCAATTTCAATGCAGGAAATTCCAATGTGATATGTATTTCTTCATTCAACTTGTACAAGAGTTGAAATGGAGACATGTTGATCAGTTGTTTGGGGGTAATGTGATCTGTCCACAATGCATCATACATTGCCTTGTGCCAAGACCTCTAATTTTCATCCACCAAATTCCTGATAATGGTAACTAGACTCTTTTTGCTCGATTTTGCTTGACCATTTCTTTGGGAGTAATACTTTGAAGAATGAGAAAGAGTGATCCCATATTTGAAACAAAACTTTGTTATTTCATTGGATTAGAAAGAAGTAGCGTTATATTCTAGAATCTTGTTTGGAACACCAAGCCTTGAAATGATATTCTCCTTGAAAAAATTACATACCACTTCAAAAGTATCATGCTTAACTGGAATGTCTTACACCCACTTGGTGAAATAGCTAGTAGCTGTGAGAACATATCTATGATTTGCACTTGATGTTGGATTGACTACGCTAATGAAATTGATACCCCACTACTAAAAGGGCTCTTCAATTACCACCAGCTTGAGGGGTGAATCTACCAACTTGGGTTTCCCCACAAACTAATGGCATAAATCACACTTACGTACCCAATTGTAGGCATCTTGAAAGAGCATGGGCCAGTAGTATTTTGCTTGTAAAATCTTGTGAGCAATGACTAGTGTTAAAATGTTTCCTCTGCATGCTAAGTTGTGAAATAATTCCAATAACTTATTTTGTTTCATTTTGTCCACACAATGTAGAAAGGTTCCATCAAGGTTCCTCTTATACAAGCCATTATCCAAAAGAACAAAATTTGCAACCTTGATCTTGATTTTCCCCTTTTTCTTGAATGACAGGTGCTTGGGACATTCTCCATAGGTAAAGAAGTGTGCAATATTTAAGTACCATTTTTTAGTCGAGCTTACAAAAAATACTATAGGAACATCTTTAGTTTTTATTTCCTCATCACTATATAATTCTTCTAGTTTATTATTAGCTATCAGCTGACACAAACCTTTCCCACAAACCAACTTTGTGGGTTTAATTTCCTTGTCAAATTCCTATATTTTAGAAATCCAATTGCCTCTTTTAGTTCCAAACTCTTATTAAGTCAAGATGGACTTGAGCATGGAATCAAGGACTAATGCAACAATATGAGAGTTAAGGATGTAGAACCTGAAATTCTTAACTACTTTTGCCACAACATAAGCATGCTTTTCTATTGGTGAGTACTTAAGCACATCAAATTTTAGAGGATAACTCATGAATGCTATAGGATATTCAATCCCCTCACTGTTTTGGTGCGCCAAGATAATAGATAGTGTATAATTAGAAGCATAACTATGTATGATACATTTTTTTGTATATTCTGGGTAGAATAAGACTGGAGCATGAGAAATAGCCTCCTTAATATCATTGAAAGTAGCTTTTCCATCTGCACTCCAATGAAAAATTTAATTACCTTTCATCATATCAATGATATGACAATTATTTTGTATGAAGTCTGGAGCAAATCTCCACAAGAAATTCACTTTCCCAAAGAAGGAATGGATTGTTGTCTTGGGTATGTGTAGGATCATCATGGAAAAAATAGGCCCTTAAGTGGCAAAAAATTTAGAAAAATTAGAGTTAGGCAACTTGACGTAACAATTTGAATAATTTATCTATATTATTTCAAAAATATATAAGAATAGAATCTATAGAAAATTGAATGTAGTTTCTAAACTACTAGGTTTATTTTAAAAAAAAATATCTTTGGTGAAAATTTGAAATTTCAATGTAGTAGTACTTAAATTCCATGGAAAAAATAAAAAGTAGGTGCTTGTTTGACCACCCTAACCACAATAAAATGATAATATTTTTTTATAAGATTTTAGATATAAGTAGAGGAATCATGTCTCGATGTGATGTATATTTTTTTGTAATTTTTTTCCAAGTAAATAATTAATTATGAATTTTTTATTACAACTTTAAAAAAATATAAAAACTCGTTATGTCTGACCACCTTAACTTGGTCAAAACTTCATGAAATTCATTTTTTTTTAATCCTATAGTATGCAAGCATATAATGTGACACATGTTTCAGATTCAAAAAATGTGTAACCTTTTGAAAGCTATATTTTTTTTAATCAGCCTATCAATCGAGGACTTTAGTCATAATTCAAATAGAAAATGAATAATAATTATTTATTAAATTTAAAGTAAAGAATAACTTATATTGGTGGAAAACTAAGAATATCCTTTAAAACCCTTTTCATTTCATCAATTTTGGGTAAAAAAAAAGTCATGAACCACATACCCTACACATACCCATCATATTGCCAGTTTTTGGCCCATCATGATCTTGCACATACCCTCTTACTTGAAGGTAAAGTAATATTCTTAATTGACTTGACCCACTTAGGATTGATCTTGATTCCTTCCTTTGAAAAAATGTGTCCAAGTTCACCTTCTGTAACCCCAAAAATGGATTTCTTGGGGTTGAGGGAAATATCATGCTATTGACACCTTTTAAGAACTTGTTGCAAGTGATGATAATGATCTTGAAATATCTTTGAGAAGATGGTCAAATCATCAAGATAGACCACAATGAACTTACCCATTATATCACGAAAATCCAAGTCCATTGCTCTTTGAAATGTAGCACCAACATTAATCAAACCAAAAGGAATCTTGCAATAAGAAAACATGCCCCATGTGGTAGTGAAAATAGTTTTATGTTGATCTTCTTCACTCACCTCCACTTTATTATACCCTACAAAACCATCTAACATAAATAGCATTTTAGAGCCCTCCATTGTTTGTAACACTAGGTCCATTATTGGAAAAGGGTAATTATCCTTCGGTGATAATTGATTCAAGTTTCAAAAATCTTGATAAATGTAGATTTCCCCATTCTTTTTCCATATTGGAACAATGTTTGGTATCCATGTTGAATGATGAATAGGAAAGACTATTTTTGCATTGAGTATTTTTTGGATCTTGGAATGAATAGTACATGAGATCTTTGGAGTGTATTTCATCTATTTTTTCTTGTGAGGAATAGATCCCACCTTGAGGAGAATTTCATGTTGGATCTCCTTTAGATGAATTTTTTTTAAGTCTTCATAAGAATAAGCATGCACATCCATATACTACCACAAAAGTTTTTTGAACTTATCTTTCTCCTCCGAAGTGCAACATTTACCAATATTTACCATCTTCGGATCTTCCTCTATTCCCAAATTTGATTGTTCAATTTTGTTTGAAGAATCAGATCTAGATTGCTACTAATTCTTGACATAATGATCATTTTTGTCAAAAAAATTTTCAAGAGAGACCAAACCTTTGGGAATGTTATTCCCTTTTAACTACAAGATTTCCTCACCAGTATCCCAATCCACCTTAGAGACTGATTCTTGAGAAGAGGAACCACTTCCCTTAAAATACAACTCACTGAAATTTCATCCTTCTCTAGAAAGGCCAAAATTTGATGGTCATCATGAAATATTTTCCAATGATTAGAATTATCAAGAACACTCAGATACAAAACTAACTCAATAGTATATTTGGTTCTATTGAAATATTTTTGAGGGATCATAAGACTAGCTATTACTGGTAGAGAAACAACCCTATCATTCTATTCCCTTAGAACTAAAAAAATATCAAATGCATCAAAACCTTCATTGCCATCCCAAACAAGATTACGATAATGCCTTAACCTTTAATTTTTTGTCTGGTACAAATTCCTTACCTGAAAAATGACCAACTCAACATCATCTTTGAGCATGAAGATTTTTAATCCCTTTCTTGTGTGCAACCTCCATTCCTAATAACAAGGCCTCATATTCCATAGTGTTTTTAGCATTATTGAATTATAATTTGAAAGAGAAGGGAATTTTTTTCCTTATGGAGATATAAAAACTATCCCTACACTAGATCTCATGGAAGAGTGACTACTATCAAATTCCATAGTCCAAACCTCATTTGGACTACCTAAGCTGATAATTTCAAATTTTGGAGTTTCTTCATCTATAGAGGTATTTCCGTTTGAAGAGGATGAGCCATGAGTTACTTGATCTTCACTTGAATCGTTATCTAAAGAATTAGAAACTTCATCAATTTTCAAAAATCAAGTACCCATTCCAAAAGATTAAAAAATAATCTAAGATATGGGTATGTGCAGGATCATCGTGGGCCAAAAAGTGGCAATGAGGAAAAAAAAACGTATTTCACCGACCGAAAAACGTGAAAAGAACTTGTTGAATTTTTTTAGGCTCAGGTGTCACCATACCAAACACCAAACCTAGTTTTACAAATCGGATATCCGATTTGCAAAAAGCATATATAAAGAAAGTTAGTCACTGTTTTGAAGTCATTTGACAGTGAAGAACCCGCGGGCACACTGTGCATTGCTTCCTCGCGTAACGGATATTCGATTTGGGAAAAATCCGATTTGGAAGAGTAATTTTTTATTTTGATTTAGATTTGAATAATTTCATATGGTTTTTGTGGATTTTTTTTAAAAATAGGGTTTTTGATTGAAGTTTTTGTGAAAAAATTGAGTTTAGAATAGATTTTGATTAAAAAAATGAATGTTTTTTGTGGATTTTTTTTCACAATAGGGTTTTTGATTGAATTTTTATGAAAAATTTGAATTTAGAATGGATTTTGATAAAAAAATGAATGTTTTTTGTGGATTTTTTTTCAAAATAGGGTTTTTGATTGAATTTTTATGAAACAATTGAGTTTAGAATGGATTTTGATAAAAATGAATGTTTTTAATGGATTTTGATTTAAAAATAGTGTTTCATTTATATTGTCTAATTTTAGATTAATTATTTTTTAACTTTAATCAAGCATTATGGCTGTCGAGAATGAGAATGCACAAATTCCACCAGTTGAGAATGAAAATCCACCAGCTGAGAATCAAAACGCAGAAATGCCAAATGCTCCACCACCTCTGCAACCATCAGTTGATGACTTAATTCATGAAAAATTGGAGCAATTGAGGGGCATTTATGATGTTTATAAGAAAATCCCTCGATTATCCCGTATGTCAACCACATTGACAGGAATAATTACAAATGTAGAAACCCTCTCCACCCAACATAATGCATTTCATTCATGGCAAGAAACCATGAGGAAATATTATGCATATGGATTATCTTATGATGATGTGAAAGATCTCCAAATAACAAAAGCCCAAATAGCCTCTTTATTTATTAACCCCAACACTGGTTTGCCAGTTAATGTTAACAAACCAAAAATTTCTCTAAAATAGTGCACGCATAGGGGCATAGTAGATAACTTTTGGGATTGTTGGTGTATGGTTTTTAATAAACCACCCAACAATAATCTTGATGTACCTTTTTACTTTATTAAAAAATTATATGCTAAGTTTTTGTTAGGTCATCATGTCAATTACTTTGACATTAAACCCTTCCAGGGCGTTGGTGGAGGTATGCCCCAGGATAGGCCAGGGGCAGCTGGAGTAGTTAGGTACCCACATGTTCCCCGTCCTCCCCTTCCTCCACCACCTCCAGTACAAAATCCATATATTACAGAGAATGCAGCCACACAAACAATCTAGGCCATTCACTCTTTGAGTGGTCTTTTGGTTTCCCATGCTTCTTCAGTAGCTTAGCCATAGTCTGGTGATCTTGGTGATGGATCTAGTACTGCTGCATCATCCTCCTCGGGTCCACATATTTGTGTGCCACATATTTGCAATAAGTTCCAGCAAATATGTTTTGGTCCTATTGTATAGCCCCCTAAGCAACCATTAGACACTTCTGATTATGACATTCAAGATGTGGAGATTATAGCAGATCACATGTAGGGGAGTGGAGCACACCCTACAGAGTCCTCTCCTACTAGAGAGGTGGACATTGGAGTAGTTACACAGGTAACATTTAAGGTGTAAATTCATAATTTTCATTTTTTAAAAAATGAATATTAATAAGAGATAGTATCAAGTACTAATATTTATTTACATGGTCTATTTAATAGTTAATGTCTAAGGAGGAGCTCACATGGGTGACTGATAGCACCCTTAGGGCCATTTCATTTGGCCTCGAGACACACACAGTATGTATTTTTGCACTCACTCATTTACATTTTTTTACTGTATACTTGCTTGTCATTTGAATTGTCATTAATGAAATTATATATTAACTTATATGCTTATCTTATTCTTTGCTTGTAGGAAACACCTAGTGCGAGCGAGGTGTGACACTCTCTAGACTATGGACGCACAATGTTAGATATGGGAAAGGTAATTGAACTCAAATTTGATTGAATTAAGATTTATAAAATATTTTATTGATTATGCATACATTGACATAGATTCATAGTTTCATATGTACTTGTCATTTTTATGTACATGCGGTTGTGAGCTATACATCATTGTTGATAAGTGCCACAACACCTAAAGGAGTAGGTATTCGAACACCTGAAGGAGGAGGTGTTGAAACACCTCAAGGAGGAGGTGTTGAAACACCTAAAGGAGATACAAAAAAAGATCAGCCTAAAGAGGTATGTGTTTATTTTATTTTGTGCTTCGTAAATTTGTTCTTATTACTAACAATTCTATGCTAACTTGGATTAATTTCATGTTTTTGTTCACATATATAGATTGACGTTACAAAAGTTTGTTTGGATAGTTCTTTGAGAGGGGTATATTCTAGGACTCCTGACCCTTCGAAGAGACGTATATTTCAGGTAATCAAGATTTCAATTTTAGAGTTCAATTATAATTCAATGTGTATTGATTTTTATGTTAATTATTTGATTTTAAATTATATAGTATAGCAATCTCAATTGTGGTTTGACTTTTTTTCTTATGCGGCTACCTTGAACTGATAGGTGCTTCAAAGGCTCCATTTGATGAATCACCAATAGTTTAGGATGAGATAGACATTTTGGCATATAAATATTGAATATAGATGTCGAGATGTATGCCACATATTGTAAAAACTTTGTTTGAGTTGGCGTTGATTCCATTTTTGTATATGGACATACACTTGATTATTGGATAATTTGATATATATAGAGTTGACAATCAAAATTTAATTTCCTCCTCATGTGCATGATTAAACTCTTTGAAAATTTAATCAAGTGAGCAATGGTTAAATGTCAATGTACAATAGCATAAAAAGAATGGTTAAATATTATGTAGTTTATATTCATATTGTTGATTACATTTCATTGCACATCTTTCAAACTCAAAGGATTACTTCACATTGCATAACAACTAGATGCTAATAGATGAGAAAATTTCAATAACAATATATTTTTTACAAAGTCAACCTAAGCAGTTATGCAATTACTTCACATTACATAACTAATAACTAGGAGTAGCTATCAATTGCATTAGCTTGTCATGGAATTCTATGAGACCACATTTCTTTGAGGAAACTTGGCACAAAGCTCACAAAAAATGAAAAGAAAGCACTCAAACAAACTTTAAAGGGGTCTCAGGCTTGCTGCCCCCTCATTCCATACGCTATGTAGCCATTTACTTGTGTTAGTTTTATGATCAGATTTAATGCACAAAAAATTAATTCTAAATCAAACACAATAACATAGTAGATACCCTGGGAAAAACCTCATCTTGAGGGAGAAAAAACCAACCAATAATCACTTATATTATTGAATCACAATAGAAACTCCTTTACAATGAAGGCCGATAATGAGGCCTAATAATATGCACCACAGACTGATGCCAGCACAACAATACAATGATGTAATTCTCAAATGATAATCCTCATCCTTCTCACAATAACTCGATCTGCACTTGAAGAGTTTCTCACTAACTTGCACTTGATATGAAATGGAATGTATGAAAAATGTATGTCTCAAAACAATGAAATGTATCTAATATATATACAAGCTAAGAGAGATGCGACTCTTCATAATATAGGTCAGCCTCCAAAAAGAATGTGCCTCCTCAAAGATTGCGCCTCCAAGATAGAAGTCCTCCTTCATAAAATAATAAATATTATTTGACATAAATCATGCCTCAAGCATGTCGGCCTCTTCATAAATGCACCTCTTCATTAACTCGTATCTCTTGATGAATTAGCATTAATCACAAATTGATATATATATAATTTAAATAGCTTTGGCTATATTTAATTTATTCTTATGTAGAGGAGATCGTTGGAAGGATATGACTAATGTTGTAATAATCATCAACACTCCCCCTCAGCTAGGGAGGGTACTTCCAGCTACACAAGGAAAATCACCTCATCGTGATGCCTAGTACTATGGCTACAACCATAAGTGAAAAGAAGAATATCATCTCATCATGATATTAGATATCACCTCAACACGATATCAACCATAATGGCTACAACCATACTATGGTGTGTACAAGTTTTCATCACAGACCTCAACTGAAACAACATCCAGAGGTGCTCTTCCGGTCAACAATGCAACCATCCTCTTTAGGTTTAGTAGGCTCCCTCTGAATCTTTAAGTACTCTTCCGGTCAGCAACACAATCATCTAGAGGTGCTCTTCCGGTCAGCAACACAACCATCTTCTTCAAGTTCAATAGGTTTAGTTCCATGGCTGCAAGTTGTGACTTCACGCTTGATCATTTCTTTGGTTGGCATGACTTCCACATAAGATGCCTCAATCTTTTCATCGCTAAGCAATCTCTCATCACTTTCCTGTAGTAGAGTTATCAACATTCTTCAAAAATCATAAGAAATATTTTAGTACACTCAAGAGTTATCATATGTCTTCTTGCAGTCTCAAAAGTTATTTTGTATCATTGTTACATTGGTACTTAAGAGTGGTAGCTTAATATAGGTCCACAATACAAAACCTGGTTTACCTGTGTAGTGTAACAGTGGCATAGGAAGATTTTTCTTTGAAAGAAAAAATGAAAGCTCAGCCTCTTGGAATGAAAATGCTTGTTTGCAAAAAAAAATGAATAAGAATGAGGTAGTTAAGGTGTTTGAAGGGATTTAGAGGTTGCTTTTAGGGTCGCTTTTAGGTTAGTTAAGGTGTTTGAAGTGATTTAGAGGTTGCTTTTAGAGAAGAGAGATGTTGAAGAGTACATCAACTCAGTGAGAACTAAAGTGTAATGTGTTTTAGTTTTTGGCACTCCTTTGTTTCTCAATAGATGTGTGATAAATTCTTAGTTCAATGATGTTGAAATTTTTTTGAAAAAAGAAAGTTGTGTCACAGTCTGCATTCAATCCAACAAGCAAAAATGAAAGCTCAGCCTCTTGGAATGAAAATGATTGTTTGCAAAACAAATGAATAAGAATGAGGTAGTTACGGTGTTTGAAGTTATTTAGAGGTCACTTTTAGGGTGGAAGGCTTAAAAATCCATTTTAAATGCACAAAAAAGAATGAAATTACTTCAAACCAAGTTTGTGAAGAAGTTAACTATGTTGCCCACTAGTTTCCCTTAAGAGTCCAAAGTGCTAAAAGGCAACAATCTTTGAAGGTATATTTCTCAGAGACCATGATGCTTACAGACTGTCTTTCTGAGGCTACGGGATCGTGTTGGGACCATATACAAAAACCTCTCTCAGTTTTTGCTATCTCAGAGGTGTTTTCCTATGGTGATGACTTTTCAGTGGAGGGAAAAGTTGCCAGACTCAAGTAGTGTAAAGTTGCAAAGTGGTGCAACTTTCATTCCACAACTCGTATGACCAAACAGACTGTTCCAACACGTCCATATGGGTACATTTACGCTAGGGATGGTCCTCTCTTGCACCCAAATACGCCAAATCACTTTGAGCTACATTGGACCGGCAATTTCCCTTAAGAGTCCAAAGTGCTAAAAGGAAGAAATCTTTGAAGGTCTATTTCTTGGAGACCGTGATGCTTATAGACTCTCCGTCTAAGGCTATGGGATTGTGTTGTGACCATCTACAAAAACCTCTTTCGGTTTTTGCTATCTCGGAGGCATTTTCCTGTGGTGATGAATTTTCAGTGGAGGGAAAAGTTGCCAGATGCAAGCAATGTAAAGTTGCAAAGTGGTGCAACTTTCATTCTGATACTCATACGACCAAACAGACTGTTCCAACATGTCTGGATGGGTACATTTATGCTAGGGATGGTCCTCTCTTGCACCCAAATACGTCGAATCACGCTGAGCTACATTGGATTGACGATTTCCCTTAAGAGTCCAAAGTGCTAAAAGGCAACAATCTTTGAAGGTCTATTTCTTAGAGACCGTGATGCTTATAGACTCCCCGTCTAAGGCTATGGGATTTTTCTATGACCATCTACAAAAACCTCTCTTGGTTTTTGCTATCTCAGAGGTCTTTTCCTGTGGTGATGACTTTTCCGTGGACAAAAAAGTTTGCAGATGCAAGTTGTGTAAAGTTGAAAAGTGGTGCAACTTTTATTCCACAACTCGTACAACCAAACGGACTATTCCAACACGTCTAGATGGGTACGTTTACACTAGGGATGGTCCTCTTTTTCACCCAAATATGCCGAATCACTTCGAGCTACATTGGATCGACAATTTCCCTTAAGAGTCCAAAGTGCTAAAAGGAAACAATCTTTGAAGGTCTATTTCTCAGAGACCATGATGCTTACAGACTCTCCATCTAAGGCTATGGGATCATGTTGTGATCATCTAAAAAAACCTCTCTTGGTTTTTTTTTATCTCAGAGGTGTTTTCCAATGGTGATGACTTTTCAGTGGAGGGAAAAGTTGCCAGATGCAAGCAGTGTAAAGTTGCAAAGTGGTGCAACTTTCATTCCGCAACTCATAAGACCAAACAAACTGTTCCAACATGTCCGGATGGGTACGTTTATGCTAGGGATGGTCCTCTCTTGCACCCAAATACACCAAATCACTCTGAGCTACATAGGATTGATGATTTCCCTTAAGAGTCCAAAGTGCTAAAAGGAAACAATATTTGAAGGTCTATTTATTAGAGACTGCGATGCTTACAGACTCTCCGCATGAGGCTATGGGATCATGTTGTGACCATCTACAAAAACCTCTCTTGGTTTTTGTTATCTCGAGGTGTTTTCCTATGGTGATGACTTTCAGTGGAGGGAAAAGTTGCCATATGCAAGCAAAGTAAAGTTGCAAAGTGGTGCAACTTTCATTCCGCAACTTAGAGACCAAACGGACTATTCCAACATGTCCGGATGGGTACGTTTATGCTAGGGATGGTCCTCTCTTGTACCCAAATACACCAAATCACTCTGAGCTACATAGGACCGACGATTTCCCTTAAAAGTCCAAAGTGCTAAAAGGCAGCAATCTTTGAATGTCTATTTCTTGGAGACTGTGATGCTTACAAACTCTCCGTCTGAGGCTATGGGATTATGTTATGACCATCTACAAAAACCTCTCTCAGGTTTTTCTATCTCAGAGGCATTTTCCTGTGGTGATGACTTTTCAGTGGAGGGAAAAGTTGTCAGATGCAAGCAGTGTAAAGTTGCAAAGTGGTGCAACTTTCATTCCAAAACTCATACAACCAAACGGACTATTCCAACATGTCTAGATGGGTACGTTTACGCTAGGTATGGTCCTCTCTTGCACCCAAATATGCCGAATCACTCCAAGCTACATTGGACCGACGATTTCCCTTAAGAGTCAAAAGTGCTAAAAGGAAACAATCTTTGAAGGTGTATTTCTCGGAGACCGTGATGCTTACAGACTCTCTGTTTGAGGCTATGGGATCATGTTGTGATAATCTACATAAACCTCTCTCTTTTTTTTCTATCTCAGAGGTGTTTTCCTGTGGTGATGACTTTTCAGTGGAGGGAAAAGTTTCCAGATGCAAGCAGTGTAAAGTTGCAAAGTGGTGCAACTTTCATTTCGCAACTCGTACGACCAAATGGACTGTTCCAACACGTTCAAATGGGTACGTTTATGCTAGGGATGGTCGTCTCTTGCACCCAAATATGTCGAATCACTCTGAGCTACATTGGACCGACGATTTCCCTTAAGAGTCCAAAGTGCTAAAATGCAGAAATCTTTGAAGGTCTATTTCTTAGAGACCATGATGCTTACAGACTCTTTGTCTGAGGCTATGGGATTGTGTTGTGACCATCTACAAAAACCTCTCTTGGTTTTTGCTATCTCGAAGGCATTTTTCTGTGGTGATGTCTTTTCATTGGAGGGAAAAATTGCCAAATGCAAGTAGTGTAAAGTTGCAAAGTGGCACAAATTTCATTCCACAACTCGTACGACCAAATAGACTGTTCCAACACGTCTAGATGGGTACGTTTATGCTAGGGATGGTCCTCTTTTGCACCCAAATACGTTGAATCACTCTAAGCTATATTCGACCGAGTGAAATTAGGTGAAAAATTGATGCAGACACAAGGGCACAATCACAAATTCTTTGCAAGCTTCCTATTTGACGCATCTAACACGATTATTCTGACCTCTTTGGATAGTCCAAAACTCTCTTAAAACTTGACAAGAAACTAAATACACATTTCCCTCTTTAACCCCTTAAACCCTTGTAATAGTGAGAAACTAGTTTTTGTCCAATTACTCCACTATCTTCAAAAACACTAGATGAACACATGACTGATTCAAACACCCATATCCAAGTTACCCAACATATATGAGAAACAACATAGACTACTTTGGACCAGCGTTGACTTCCTATACATTCACCCTTTTACAAGCTACTCAATTAGCCCAAAAATGCAAAGCAACATACCTTCAAACACCACATAGACCCCTGAAACCTTGGGGCAACAAATAAATTTCCAAGAAAACAAAGATTCTGCAATTGGATTCCATTTGTACGGACCTGTAACCGTTAAATCAAAAAACCCTTGTTTTTAGTGTAATTCTTGAGGGTTTATTGGATGTAGGACTTCTACAACCTTTTAGACTCTGCCACCACCTTAGACACCTTTATTTAGGCCCCAATATGCTTAGAAAACAAAGAAACTTCTGGTATCTTAGAGATTTTTGCAAACCCTAGGGTAAAAACTCTATTTTAAAGTGAAAAAAAACCACCATTTTTAGACCTTTAACTCTTCATTTTATTTCAAAACCCAGTTCTCCACACCTTCCACTCTTGAAATAACATCAAGACATGTAATAATATTTTGACATAAAGCTTTTATACAAAAATTCTTGAATGGCTTGTGCACATGCAAAAAACAGAAGAAAAACAGTAAAATATGAATTGAGCAATTGAAACTTTGTTGATTCAAAGAAAAAAACTCCTTCAACCAAACCTGTCTTGAGCCCTTGAAGGCCTTAAGTACACCTGCATAACCCATGAAACCTCCATATAATTCCTCCAATTTACAAAGCAATGGGAAGATAAAACCATGTAAGTGGTTTCCCCAAACTAATTGCCACCAAAACCATTCTTGATAGTTTAAAACCACAAACCACCCCAATGTGTAATTATGATAGCACTCAAGATAGAATCCATGAATAGATAATGTATTTGACCAATAACTCATCGAGAGTATAAATTCCCAAAACTAGCCCTCCACTATGAACATATCAACTAAGTAGGAACCCATAACATTATGGAAAGATGATCCACTTCTCCCAATGTAACTCCCAAGCATTACATGTGAGAGATGGTCAATTTCATTGATGGCAACGATGGTCAACACCTCATGATCATTCAAGTACTCATTCTAACCATACAAGAGATTTACACATCAAATTGCAAGTGAATATAATTTTCTATATCTTAACATGAAAAATACAAAACCTAATAGAAAAATGTATCAATGACGTACAAGGATGTTTAAGAAAGTTCAAATTTGAAAATAGAATGTAAACTTAGAAAACTGTAGATTTGAAAACCTTAATAATTTGTAAAACCCTAAAAAGAAGGTTGGATCAAGTGTAGGATTGGTTGGGCTCAACAAAATATAAAGAAAAAAAAAGTTTATTTATGAATTTAACCTAGGATAATTAAGTAAATGCAATCAATCAAACACAATCAACCTAACATAATTAAGGGTTGATAGAGGTATTTGATAATTAAGGATTGATAAGGGTATGAATGTTTATCTTTGATCTACTCTTGAATATCTAGGGAATTGGTGGTATTTAGAAATATCATAAGGGTTGTTGATTTCTCATGGGGAGGAAAGTTCTCCTAGATCAATCCCCAAAAAGTGAAAAAAGATTAAAAATAGTTGGCAAGCACTCTAGATGTTCAATTTTGTTACTCATTTTTATTGCATTGAATTAAAATGTCTCACTATTAATTGCTCCAATGCTATAAGATAAATGAATATTTTCATGATTATAATGAATATATTGTATGTTATTAATGCTAGCATATATCATCAAATTATGCCAAACATGTGTTTAGTCAACTCAAAGTGGGTGAATGATGCCACTTAGCCAAAAGTTTGAATTTTGAATTTTAAAATGAAAGGGAATAGGTTTGTGACCATGAGGTCACCCTTGCAATTAAAGAAGTGTCCTAGAATGGGTTAATAGTTAAATCTAAGTGGCTAACAATTAATTCCAGGTGGCTAATGGATAAATGAGGGCATACCCATTGGTGATTGCTAGTATATGTATGTCTCTTCAAAAAACATAGATAGAGTAAGAGATAGTAGGGGAGAGGACTAGATAGTATTACAAAACCTGGTTCAAACAAGCATACTAACAGGAAAGAACTAGGAAGAAAACCTTCGGTTGTAGCTTGATTAAGTACAAAAATAGTCCCCTTTACAAAACCTATGAGTTTCCAAAATACATACCACTTTACATTTTAAACATACCCTTTATACAATGCTAGACATTTGACCCATATTTCAAAAAACTTCACTGGGTATAGATTATGCCCATACACAATTATGACCGTCTTACATTGTTTCCAATTTTAGAATTGAAATTTTACAAAATTTTCCTATTAGAGGCATTCAGGGCACAATCTTCAACAATAGTAGTATGTTCATGTTCTGGACTGACAAGCACCTGTAGAAACCATCAAGGTAGCTTAGAATAACCAATCTATATTATTCTAAATGACAAAAATATGATGAGATGGTAATGCAAACTATAAAAGACACTTAGAATAATCAATCTATATTGTTGTAATCTGTTGCATACCTCTTCAAAAGGATCAAAGCTGGCTATTTTTGCAGCAGGTCCATGATCAATCGTCCCAGGAATATCAAAAAAGTGGGAAAATGAGAAATCTATATTGTCACAATAGAAAAGATTCTTAGACTAACATATCTATATTAATCTAAACAAATTGAATGATGATGAGTTGGTGATGCAAACTATAAAAGATGCATACCTCTTCGAAAGGATCAGAATTGGCTATTGTTGCAGCAGGTCCATGATCTGAAATCATGCCAGGAATATCGCAAAAGTTGGAAAATGAGAAATCTATATTGTCACAATAGAAAAGATGCTTAGACTAACATATCTATATTAATCTAAACAACTTGAATGATGATGAGTTGGTGATGCAAACTATAAAAGATGCATACCTCTTCAAAAGGATCAGAGTTAGCTATTGTTGCAGCAGGTCCATGATCAATCTTGCCAAAAATATCGCAAAAGTTCATACAAAATATCACTATTAAAGACACCTGCATTGCAATAGTATATAAAATATCAGTATTAAATAAAGAACACTAATGAACTTAATCATATTGAACATAAGCATTCTACCTTCCATTCTTGAAAATGCTATTCAAGTGTGCCTGAAGGGTCATCTCTTTGCTTAAGAGTATCCAATATTGCTTCATGATCAACATTACTAAGTGTCCATAGTTGTTTTTTATTTGGTCTGGCATGATGCTTCAACAACTTAACATTTGTTGCTATAACAAGGTGTGAATACATGAGAATGATTTTGTGTTTCTCGTAGTCTTCAAATGTAGGTATGCCATTCTTTCTAATCATGTATGTTCGCAACCAAGTTCCTGCAACCACAACTGAACCTGTAGGATACATGAAACCATCATCATCTTCCATCGGTTGTGTTAGCTTATGCTTTACCCGCACAAATCAATCCAACCAATAGTCTGATCCCTTTTCATTCCCCTGCGGTGCAAAAATTGCAAAAATATGTCCTATATGTAGTAGATTTGAAAGCAGGTTGTAATCAACTGAACTTTCCATTATGTCATTTGTCATGGATATTGTTTGAGATAAAGGAGTTAGATACTGTGGTACCCATGTATCCACCCACTCACTTGAATCGCATTGATCCCACTCACACTGAATACAACTCTGACAAAAAAAAGCCAAGTCTCGTGTCCAAATGGTCCATGTGCCTACATCTGAGCTTCAAAATGAATGCATCTTTGAAGAATCTTTGATTGTATGACAATCCAATCTGCCTCCCACTATACCCTCCTCAATGAACCAAAAGAATCTGCGCACTGTTGAATCAAGTGTCCCTCCCTGTGACAATGCTGAACTACACCAATCAACTATAGAACGTGCATAACTAAATTTTGCTTCTGAAATTTTCAATTGCTCCTTAACTAGAGCTCTCTTTACGCATGCACCTGCTCCATCATGCTCCCCTTTCCCATGTCCAACTTGAAAAAAACACCAAATATGAGGTAGACCCCTGTCTACATGCATTCTACTCAACCAATAAAACATACGAGCATTCTTGAATTGACCTGTGCAATTATCTGACTAAATTAGATGTCGGCCCAATGCTATATCATGCTCCTACAAGAACTCAAAAAATTTCTCGAAACAATGTTGGACATACTCAGACGAGTGAGATCTATCATCACTCATATAAAAATGATACTATTTGATTATCTTTCAATCCTCCTTTGTACTATTAGGTGCATGTCTAAACGTTATGTGGACAAAAATAGCAATATGAATGGAATTGTAATACTGAGATTGTACCTCGTTTTGTGGTTGCAATGTGTATTTTTTTGCAAAATCAACCACTAATATAATAGTGCCAATCGGAAAAGAGTCCTTACACATCCTAAATTTTTGATCCAACCACTAATACCTATGACTATGCCTTTCATACTTGTAGAAAATATTGTCCTTAAAATCTGAAATAAAATCAGCAACACTGCATTCTTTTGTAACCAACTCACATCTAGAACCTTCACCTCCACTTTGCAAATTATATTTGACTATCTCATATCTCTTTTTGTCAACAAGCTTCTTTCCAAATTCATGTTCAGAACTCTCATGAAAACATTGAACAAACTTTGACAAGACACCACATTGTGAGCACTTTGCATTTAAACAATCATTTCTATAGAAAAAGCAACCATCATCTCTATAACATAAAAATAGATCTAGCAAGTCCCTTGATGATTTCGGAAGATGCATTGCACCACACTCCTACAAAATTTCATTAGTATGCAAAGTAGAACGAATATAGCATAATAGCTCATGGTACATTGAAAAATCTACATGGTATTTGCAACAAAAGTATTACGAATATTAAGAGGCACACAATAAAATGGCTTCAAACCCTCAAAAGTCCTTTGCGAGATTTCCATATTTTTATGTGTTTCAATAAATTTTTTGAACAACATTGTTTGGCTTGATTCTAAGAAATGTTTAGGATGTGGTGTGCACTCTCGATTTCCAATTCTTAACTTTAAAACATCCTTTGCATTGGCTGATACTCTAGAGTTATCATGCCAAAATTGTTGAATTACTTGCTTTACATTATCGGTTAGCTTCTTATCAACACGTGGAAGCCTCCCGGCAAAAGCCCATGTATCATTTTGAAGAGGATCATCTATTCTTTCTCTTCTTGCAAGTGCTCTATCCAAAGTTTTATGATTTATGTCAAAATCAATACAAGTTTGTCTCATAAAGTGAGCCTTTCTCAATTTATGGCTTACTAGGCTAGTTGTAATGACTCTCCGAGTAGCTATCTTATCCTTTTCCTTGTTACTTTTTCCAATAGACTTGAGAGCATTAAAAATATTTTTGACAATAATAGAATTTTTTTCAGTCTTCTTGTTCACACGAATCTTCAATTTGGCTAGCAAAGGTCTCATCTTTTGCATCTTTAGCAATTGTACAAAAGTTTGGCATTGCTCGGTCAATGTCTTATCACTAAAATATTGGTTGAAAAGTCTTCCAGCCCACAACCGAATAGTTCGTGTTGACCTCTTTCCTTCAAAATTGTTTATAATGTTCTCATCAAATTCAAGTAACCGTTTAGGGGTTCTTGAAGATCTTGAAATTGGAATATGTCTTTCTTCCATACAAGGTTCTTCATTTCTCATGTAATTTCGTGAAACATAATTTACACTTGCTTCAATATTATGTTCAAAATTTTCATTTCCAACATTTTCACCTTGAACATTTTCAATATCAATTTGAATAATTTCATTCCCAATCTCAATATCATGTTCAACATCTTCAAATCCAACATTTTCACCTTGAACATTTTCATTATCAATTTCAATATTTTCATTCCCAATTTCAATATCATGTTCAACATCTTCAAATCCAACATTTTTATTATCAATTTCAATAATTCCATTCCTAATTTGAATATCATGTTCAATATATTCAATTCCAACATTTTCACCTTGAACATCTTCAATTTCCTCTTCACTTGAAAGACCATAGGGGTTAGGTTCACCAATATTTAACATACCTTGTCTTCTCTTCCTATGACTTTCTGCTTCAATTTCTACTTTTGTAAGCTTTCTCTTATGTTTTTGCTTCCGATGACTGCTGCTCCCCATTATACCTCATAAAAGATGCTAAAAATCCTTTCTTATGACAAATTTCAAGAGAAGATGCTCCAAAAAGTTGATCTTTGTCTCTTCCTATTTGAAACCGCGTGTGTGTCGCCTACAAATAGAATGTAGGGTCCTTTGGAATGCACAAAATGACCCACATGGGGCTTTTCTATGGCCCACAAATCTGATATCCATTATGATCTGATATCCGATTCATTTGAAAAAAATTACGATACTTGTAACGGTATAATTTTTGTTCTACAAATCGGATATCCGATTTGAATCGAATATTTGATTTGTGTACACATAGACCTAAGGGTTAATGGTAGATGGTAGAGGGTTTAAGGGTTAAAGGTTTAGGATTTAGGGTATATGGTAGAGGGTTTAAGTGTTAAGGTTTTATGGTAGAGGGTTATAAGGGTTTAGGGTTTCATGGTTAAGGGTATAGGGGAGAGAGATAGATGGAGTGAGTGTGTGTGAGAGATAAAGGAAGGGAGGGTTAA